>VWYI01001377.1:35569-60135 GCA_013399455.1 Anthoscopus minutus | reverse complement strand
AGGAAGGAAGGAAGGAAGGAAGGAAGGAAGGAAGGAAGGAAGGAAGGAAGGAAGGAAGGAAGGATTTGTGAATTACAGCACTGCTGGAAGCAGGCCACTTTATCTAGTTTTTCTCCTGAAATGCTGAATATTCTTCCCATTGCTTTCTGCTGCCAGACAAAACCTCCTCTCTTGTAGCTGGAGGAAGGGAAGAGCAGCAATTGACTGCTTATCCTAAAGCAAGCAAGACAAGAAGCAAGACTGCAAGACCAAACAGAAGTGAAAGTATATGTCCCTGAAATGCCAATAAAATAATATTTATATGCGTGCATGCATGCAAGTGTGTGTACCTGGGTACAGCTACAGGTGAATATGCAACAAATGCTTGGACACCTACACATATACACACACAGAGCACAGGTAGGGTGCTACATAGTTCTATATTTGGTCAAGTTATGTGATACCCATAAATCTAATGATTTTCCTTACCATACTTTAGGAAATACAGCTTCCTCCAAAATGAGATTTCTGGGCTTGTGAACACTCCTTCTGATAGTATGACTAATGGTTTTATTAGCACAAATAAGCCAGGTTTTCTTCTTCTTATACTCTGATCAATATGTGGTCATCTTTGTTTGCAGCCTTCTGGCTTGGTTTCATCTTGCATTTGTTCACTCTAGTGGAAGGAATACAAATTAATACATGCATATAATCCCTTCTTCACTATGGGCTTTTGATACCTGTTTACAGCAATGCTAAGGGTCCTTATCAAGATTTTTTACTTACATTCATTCAATTGTTTTCAGACTACTACACCTCTGACACCTCTCTGTTGCCTTTTGTTAGGGGGTGGTTTTTGCATTTATGGAGTGGGGTTTTTTGTTTTATTTTGTTTTGTTGTTTGTTTGGGTTTTTTTGGGTTTTTTTTTTTCTTTTCTTGGGTTTTTTTGAGTTGGGTTGGTTTCTTGGTTTGTTTTTTTTATTTTTTGGTTGGTTGGTTGGTTGGTTTTCCATTTTATTTGGGCTTGATTTGTTTTTTTTTTTGTTTTTCTTGGGGTTTTTTTTGTTTGCTTGTTTGGGGTTTTGGAGGGAAGGGTGGGGTTTGTGGGGTTTCTTTGTGGAAAATTTGTACAGGTTAACAAGAACATATCCTTCCAGAGTTCTTCTGTTCCAGACAGAAAGGAGTGACTGTTTACAGACAGCTGAACAATTGCTGTGCCCAAAGCATCTCAGTGGGTGCATGGTAACCACTTTTGTGCACGTTCATACCCATGCAAGGAGGCTGCTGGGTTTTCCATGGGCACAGGCAGAAACACACAGCCAGACTATTGCTGCAGAGGGTCTGATACCTGCTTTACCTCACTGCAGCGTGATCATCTATCCCTCCCTTGCCATGAGATTTAGCTCAAATAGCACAAACTGTGGGAAGCAGCTTGCCAAGGACACTGGAGACCCTGCTCTGTAGAGACACTGAATTTCTTGATTGTGTTATCAGCACACGTTCAGATTTCAGGAGATTTAATTAGTGATATGTGGATAGATTTGATTGAAAACATGCTGATTTAGGTTTAGGTCAGATATTTACGATGAGAAATAAGAGTGCTTTAAACAAAAAGGAAACTGTCTACAGGGGAGTGTTGCCTTCTGATTTGAAGGCAAGACGACCTGGTTCAGAGAACAGCACGGTGCCTCGGTTCTGTCCAAGTCACTCGGTCCACAGACACACTGACACCAATGTGGTGGATGGTCAAATGGCGTTTATTACCTTACCTCGTGGAACTCCATAGTCAAGGGGAGCTTCGCTACGTCAGAGGGGGATGGTACCACCAGGTAGAGTTAGTGAGGGATGGAAAACTACTGGAATTAGGAGGGGTTGCATACCATGGGGGGGTGATTGCATATCTCAGGTGACGGGGGAGGGGTTCCTGCTGCTTTCCATCACATCCCGAGATGGTCCGTGCCGCCTGTCCCTGTCTACCACAGGGGAGACTGCAGTAGGGTAACTAAATCAAACCCAAATCATACATGAAGGCTTGTTTAACTGAATGAAACTGAGCTGTAAATCCAGCACTGGTCTGTAATTCACACTTTTATTTTAAAAAAATCCTTTTTATTTGATATTTCAGTTTTCTTTTCTTCCTATTTGTTTCTTCCATCTTCCTAGTTTTTCCTTCCTTTACACCATTTTCCCCACAGTGGCTCAATGATGGGAGAAATGCTGTGCCAATCATCTAATAAAAATCTGGCAGAAAGTCAATCACACTCAATGTATGACATTTAGGAAAAAATCTGAATTATGACTGAAAAGTCAGGAGTCTGGTTATCCCAATAACAATAAAATAGCAGACTTCCTTTGTTAACACTCTCATCTTCAGGAGGGAGCGGGAAAGGACATGAGGGTGATTTGGGTAACTGCAATTATCCAAATATATGTATAAGAGACAGATCTTTTTTTCCCCACCACCCACCTGTAAGACAGCATATCTTGAGCTCAGCTTGTCAGTACCCATAGAGTTGCTGACAGTGCAGATTACACCTGTGGAACCCAGAACTGTTTTAAAGAATTCTTTAAAGAGTTCTTCTCAAAGAACTAAAATCACTGATGTAACTCTCTGCTAGGTTCCTGGCATACAGGGGTGAGTAAGAGACAATCCAGTGTTTCCATGTAGCTTCTGTACCCTGATGGGCACCAGGAGGAAGGTGGGGCTTGTTCCAGAATACATTACACACTCAGATATTCCATCACAGACTGCTATTTGTACTTGCAGAATACTTCAAGTACAAACGCAGCTTAAACAGACACAAAGGACATGTTCAAATGGTGCAATTACCAGCCATCAGAGGTTCCTGATGCTAAATAGGTCTTCTGTCCCCATCCAGCTCTGGGTGAACCTGAGTGCAGGGCTTCCCTGAAAGAACTCTGCTTGGATTCCAACTAGGAAAGTGTGAGCCCTCCTCCATCCCTCTGAAACACTTACCCCACCACACGTGGCAAAACATGGCCCCAGACAACAACAAGGCAGTTTTGCAGTCAGTGGAAATGCATGTGGTGCTCATGGAATGCTGATGGTCCACCCAGTGCCATGGAGGGACTCCCCACTTTGCTTATGGCATAGCTCTATCACTGGGACTGACAGAAACTTCTCTGCAAAGTGTAGAGGTGTTAAGAAAATGTCAGAAAAAGACAGCTCAGTGACCACATTTTTCAATCTTAACTTGTAAGTGAAAAGAAACATTAATTGTCTGTTTATGTCATCTCCTCCCACAGCTGACTGATGCAGAATACAGCTTAAGGTGGCATTAAAATGTAAGGTGGGTGTTATAATTTGCCTGAAGTAATTTGGCAGTTTTTAGGTTTTGTTCCAGAAATTATCTAAAGATTGCCATCCTATCAATGCCCTTGTAAGTCACCTACGTCCTCTGCCATTCAGCATGGGAGCATACAGCCCCATGATTTACAAGCATTTCCAGCTATGACAATGCTTAGTACATGATGTTCACTGTTTTGCATTAAAAGCATACCAGAGGTGTGTACGTATCAGACTGGTACTCCACAGACCTCAGAGCTAAGTTCTGCCTCAGGTTCACCAATGCCTTCCATCCCCACACCACTTTCTTCTCTGTGGGGGTTGCACACAAGCTGTGATGCTCAGGATGCAAGGGCTGGTGCCCTTCGTGCCTTTCTGGAAGTAGATTTCCAAACTCCTATTTAAAAACACAGAAACTTGCTTGATAAGCACTCGTGTTTCTGGCCTCCTGGCTTAATCTGCTCAATAGGAACATGGCATCTCATTGCTTTTTTTTTGTCCCAGCACTGATGGGTACTTTGCAGCCTCAAAACAGCTCTTCAAAAGCCCAAGGATGACCCTGCCTCTCCTGCAGAACTCAGATGCTCCGGTTGAGTGCCCCAAAGCTGCCCATGGCATGGTGAGTGAGGAAGGTAGAGAAGAGCAGCTTGCAGCAAGCTAAATGCAAGAGTGATCTTTTCCTACTCATGAATCACCAGTCCTGCCAGCGCTCACACAAAGGAAACAGCTGCAGCCACAAATCAGGCAACTTAATAGGTCATTGCACTCTCCAGGTATTTCCATTCAAGCTTTTCTCTAAACCATATGGGAAAAAAAAACTGATCACATTCTCTTCATTAAGGAGCAAGTGGGTAGATCTGCTGAAATATGCCATCCACTCCCTGGTTGGTGAGGTGTAACATCCAGATCCTGTTAACATCACTTACAGTAATATCACCAAACTGTTCAGGTTTGTGAACTGGCTGGTTTTTTACAGGCTGACAGCAAGTAATGGGGAGGTTGCAAAAATTCTACATCATGCAAGCAAAGAAACGAATAGATCTAATTATCTCAGTGGCAATAGATATACCACAGTGCTCCCAGAAAGAGGGGGAGCGTTTTGCCCTGAGAATCACCTGAGGCGGCCCAGGGCAGCACTGCCTGGTGCTTCTGTGCCAACTGAACTGGCACGGATGCACTGCATCTATTGTCCCTAGCCTGAAGCTGTGCAAAATTTACTTTTGGCTTCCTGCTAGGCTGCCTTTCACCATTTCACTGCTGGGCTGGGAGCCATATTGGCTTTGACAGTTCCCTGGCAAGCAAGCTGCAGGACTGTGGTCTGTCTTCAAGCAATTCCCACTCCAGGAAATGTCACACTGTCTCCTTGTTTAATAGGATCATGGAATGTTTTGGGTTGAAAGGGGCTTTAGAGGTCCAACTCCCCCTGCCATGGGCCAGGATACCTTTCATTAGATCAGGTAGCTCCAAGCCCCATCCAGCCTGGCCTTGAAAACTCCACAGCTTTTTTGGGCAACCTATTCCAGTGCCTCACCACCTTCATGGTGAGGAATTCCTTCCTTATATCTAATCCAAATGCAAATTCAGTGTAAAGCCATTCCCCCTTGTCCCACCCCTGTGTGCCCTTGTAAGAAGTCCCTTTCTGGCTCTAACATAAACCCCCTGTTTGGTACTGGAAGGTGCTATATGGTCTCCCCAGAGCCTTCTCTTCTCCTCTCAGCCTGTCTGCATAGCTCCAGCCCACTCATCACCCTTACAGACTCCTCTGGACCTTCTCCAGCAGATCCATGTCCTTTTTGTGCTGGGCCCCCAGAGTAGTACACAACACTCCATCTGGGGTTTCGTGATAATGGAGCAGAGGGGCAGAATCACCTCCCATGCCCAGCTGGTCACACTGCTTTTGACACAAACTAGGACACATCTAGCTCTCTGGGCTGCCAGTGCACATTGCTGGCTCCTGTTGAGCTTCTCATCTGCCCAGACCCCCAAGTCGTTTTCCCCAGGGATGATCTTAATCCATTCTCTACCCAGGCTGTGCTTGTGCTTGGGATTTCCCCAGCCCAGGTGCAGAACCTATCACATGGTTTTTATGAGGTTTGTTTTGCACAGGCCCAACTCTGAAGCCTATCAAGGTTTCTCTGTATGCCATCTCTGCCCTCCAGCAAGTCAACTGCACAACACAGCTCAGTGTCATTGGCAAACTTGCTGAAGGTGCCCTCAAACTCACTGTCCTTTTTGCTGACAAAGATGTTGAACTGTGACAATTCCTGAGGAACATTACTCATCACCACGCTCTTCTGAAATCCCCCTTCTTCTGTAGCCCCTGGGGGATCAAGCCATCCAGGGACTGAGGAGTGAAACACACATTTCCATCCCTCTTCAAACACACTCTCTTCTGCCTGCTTATGCCTCATACTCCCATTCATGCTCAGGACCCCACAGGGCAGAGGAGCTCTTTCCTCCACTGAGCAAGAAGCAGTTTTGGGGCACTGAGCAGAGCAGGGCCAGCCTTTGGTCAAAGCAAAATTGTGTTCAGCTGCCATAGTAAAAATGTAAAAAAGAAAACATCAATGTGTAAGCAAAATTCAAGTCCCTAATTTCTAATACTGGGAATCCTAAGAGGTTCTTCCCAAGAAAACCTAAATCCACTACATGTCAGAGGGAGCTTTTTAAATATAAGTCTCAGCTATCCTGTCACTAAAACCTTTAGGTTGCAAAGGACATCTCCACAGAATGTAGTGAAGTTTCATACCCATTATGGTCCAGCAGGCATGTAAAGTTATTATAAAGTGGCTTTTATATGCCATTATGCCTGTCTTTCTGGAAGTATCTCTTTACAAAAATACTCCCTGTGTCATATATATTATAACCTGGAGAGAGGTCAGTTTTATGCTTTATATTCTTCTCCTGAGCTGTACTTTTTAAGCCAGCAGTTATTATAGCAGAGATAGAAAGAAAGCTGGACTTTTTATACACAGAGTACACAGTATTAATGAAACTGCTTACCTAGACAGACATAGAAATTGCCACAAGACACTTATAAATGGTCAGCTGAATTTAGTTCTATGTCTTTAACAGCAGTCTGTGCTAGATGGATTAAGAAAAAGGCATTAAAAGCCTGAGATGAGTCAATATATTTTCCTCTAGTCTATTCACTGAAAGATCCCACTAGGGTTTTATTTTTTATTTTTTTGTTCAAAATTATTTCAGTAAGCAAACAGCAACATAACAAACAAACAAACAAAAAACCCCACAAAATTCCCATTATTTTGCATGACATCTTCTTAGCACACAGCCCAGCCGTATGGGATCCACAGAAGGAAGAAATGTTCTTTTCAGAGGACATCCACTGGTTATCCAGTGTGCTGTGGTGCTTTCCAGTGCACCTTTTCTGGTGATGTTTACTTCTGCACTGTGGATGAGGATAGTTCAAAATAAGCCAGGGACTCAAGATGTGAGTAGCTGGTGTTACCATTATTGACAAACAACTGAGATTCAGCAGCAGTCCCAGTTTGGATGCTTAACATCTGGGCTTGGCGAGCTTTCACTTGCTGAGGTAAAAGCTGTGTGCAGTTTTCTTTCATGTGCTAGCATGGATTTGAGAAAGAAAAAGTCTAGGGTCCTTCCTTTACAGCTGAGCAAACCCATACACAGAGAAGGGAGAAAGCAGAATAGAAACATCTGTCTTCCAACTCAGCACCCAAAAATCATGAATCACCTCCCTTTTCCCTCTTTCCTTATTCTCTGTGTAGAATTAAAACCCAAGGTATTTTAGCAAGTAGCAGGCCAGGTCTTTTTGCAAGCCTCTCCTGCCTGAGCATCTACGCATGTTGCTGTTCCCTTCACATGCAGCTAGAAATATCCCTGCTGAGAAAGGAAAATGAAACAACTCATTAACTGGTGATGTTATTCTGTTCCCATGATTTTCCTAAATCCACATGGACATAGATGCAGGTGTTACCTGGGCACTGGTGCCCCAATCAAATTCAGGGAAAGATAAAGAAGGAGGGAGAAAAGGTCAGGGAAGGGGGTGACACCTGTTGCTGTCCCTGCCAGTGACTTGGCAGCTGCTTGAGGATGAAACTCAAGTTCACGTTTAGTCTGATTTCATCTTTGATAATTGCTAACTCTCTTTCAATGAAATATTCCCTCTAAGTTTACACAGCCAAAAAGATGGATGTTTCCCAAAAATCACAGGACATAATTGTTTTCTAGAATAATTTTTTACCTGCTGCTAATCTCCAGTGGGGCTCTGCTCACAAGGTTTCCTTGGCCCGCACAGCTCCTGGCAGAGTTGGGCCGTGTGTTAAAGCTCAGAGCACCTTTGCTGACCCCCAACACAGTCTTCAATCTGAATTTCAAATAGTTGCTAGCAATCTGCATTAACCAAATTTATCCCCATAGCAGTGTGCAATTCCCACAGGGAGACTAAGCCAAAGTCTTGCTAAAACAGTAAGGTGCTTACTTTACATTGATCCAGTCCAACATTGAGCTGATTCTCTGCTAAGTCTGGCAACCATCACAACCCAGCATTCACCTTATGAGTCACTTCTCATCATAGTGAAAAGAGGAAAACACAAGTTGCTAATTCCTGCCTGATGTACCACACAGATCTCCACTCACCCAGTATCTATGTTAAAATCTTCTACAAGTACTTAAAAAAACCCAACAAATTTCAACTTGGATTAATTCAATGTCACCTAATTAATTTCTGATATTTCCAAGTGACAATTTTCTATCTGATTTCACTTTTCCTCATATTATAAAATCAGATTACTAGTAAGAATTTTTATAACACTGCAACTTTGACAGAGATGTCTGAGCAGAACTCTCAAAGAAGAGATACAACTTGGAGATGGGGTTATAATACTAGGGAAAAGCTCACCCTATTGCACTATATATGGATTAAGGCACTTTGAGTTTAAAATAACATGGCTTTATCACAGAAATCTATGTGGCTTCCAAAACCAACCCACCTTACTTCTAAGTAACTTTAAAAGAGGTAAAAAAGCAGAAGAGAAATACATGTTTTTCCATATGAAAACTGCTTTCTTTGTTGGCAGGTATATGACAATGAACAGGGACAGGCAGAGTGCTGATAAATGCAGACAATGCCTGTAAGCCAGAGTTGCTTGGATAATAGCTATCCAGCTGGTGAAGAAATGAGAAACATCAATCTAAGGTACCTTAACTACATTTTAAACTAGAAATATATCTGCAGACCCTCAGGTGCACTTGAAGAGGAAGAGCTTGTAATTTTGCACATTTGGTGGTTGTGCTGTAGGGTAGCAAACATTTCTCTGTACAGCTTGGCCTGGGGACAGCCAATGTCCCTTTGAAAGCTTTGAAGTTTGGGGTAGGTTCTCTGTGAAATTATATCAAGGACAAAAAGAGTGTTAGCAGTCTAAGGAGAGAGGAGGATCACATGGTGATACCAACTGAGTGCTTGAAGTAAGACAAAGAAACATGCTTAAGAAAATTTACATATGGCATATTTACAATTTACATTGTCTTTGCCCATTTCCTTGACAGAATGTTAGGCTGAACCTCTTTTGTGTTGCAGGTGATTTTCAGGAGGGTTGGGCTTGTTGGTTTTTTTAAAGGAGATGGTAAATCAGACCTGATATATGAAATGAAAAATTATTTCTTCCCACTTAGATGGAGCTTATTATTAATACCCAGGTCTGACTCACAGAACATGAAATATATTTTAATCCTCTCAGGCTATTGTGACAGTCACGATGAGCACTGAAGCACAGACACTCTGACGTGTGCCGAGCTGCGGTGGGCCTGGGTACCACTGTCAGTTTGCCTGTGGAGAAATGTAAAATGCACTGCTGGCTAAGACAGATAAGGCAGCCAATTTAAGATGTGTTTTTAAGCAGCTCCAAATGCATTTTATCTTTTAAAGGCAGATTTAAGTTAAGACGCTGGTGTAGCAACACAAAACTTCACGTCAAAAGTCAATAATTTTCTGATTGCTGATTTGAAACAAATGACTGCTGAAGCAAACAAATGATATCAAACTTTAAATATTTCAAATGTGAATGCATTAAAAGTAAGCCAACATTTCTGATTGATCTGATTATTTAACTCCTCCTCCTTAGAAAAAGCTGACCATAACAAAATGTGTTTGAACCTCTGAACTACTAATATTCAACTGATAAAATTTATTTCCTGGTTTAGGTGACTTAATTAGAATCCGCTTTCAAGGCATATAATGCAACTGAAAAAGTACTGGAGCAATTGTTTAAAAATATAAATCCTTGCCACTATTGATGGAACAGGATTTGGAAAAAGGTGTGTGGAAAGACAGTATTTTCAGCTGACTTCAGTAGGGCTGATAGAGTAATCATCAGCAACGTGGCAGAGTGAATGAATGGGTATAGTCAAGAAAATCATCCCTGGCAGAATAGTCTGCATCATAAATACAGAATAACATCAAATTGCGATAATTTCTTTTCCATATAAAAGAAAGTGAAACAAGAACAGAACGTAAAAAGATGCTTTTCAAAGGAAAAGAAGCTTGAAAACAAGAAGGAATTCTTTACTGCGAGGGTGGTGAGGCACTGGAACAGATTGCCCAGAGAAGTTGTGGAAGCCCCATTCCTGTCAGCATTCAAGGCCAGGGTGGATCGGGTTCTGATCTGAGCAACCTGGTCTAGTGTCCCTGCCTATGGCAGGGTGGTTGGTGATTTTTAAGGTCCCTTCCAACCCAAACCACTCTATGATTCTATGAAAACAGAACATAATAACTTGTGGAAAAACTAGTAAGAAAGATCTATTAAAGAGCCTGTCACCTATTTAGCACAGTCAGAAAAACTCTCATTCTTAATTGATGCACACATATTTATTTGACAAAAAGCATTTCACACTCTTGTACCTCTAGGAGAGGCTGCCAATTTACAGCTTACGGGGAAAGTTAACTGTGGGAAGGCTGCTGTAGCTGTGCTCAATATTAGTCACCATCAACTCTACCTGGAAGGGGACTTCATGGCTCCTTGCTCCATTTTTACAGCTTACTGGGACAGTTACTGTGGAAGCCTGTTATAGCTGCGCTCAGTTTTAGTCACCATCAGCTCTGTCTGCAAGGAGCACCTCGTGGTTCTCCTCCTCCCATCAATTCTGCTCCTTCAAAGGTGGAATGACTCTACACATATTTCCATAGAAATTCGACACCTTGAGAGTCACACTTGCAGGGCCTTGGCAGCCCACAGCCAGGATCTTCTATTGAATGCACAGGAAAATATGGTAAAGAAAGAAGTCTGAAATCTTCTGAGTTGAGTGTTCATTACAGGCAGGTGGGAGCTGCTTGTAGCTAAATATAGCTTGGAAGGTCTCTGGACCTGGCAAAGTCTGGGTCATTAGAGAAAAGCAAATAACTTGGATAAGGGAGAGCTTAGCAAATACACATATTAATTGGAAACAAGATAATGTTGCACTACTAGTTTTATAGCACATTCTTAATTGCTGTAATCCAAGAGTCTAAAAGGGCAAGGCTGCAGGTAAAGTAGGACCATTATAACTTGCTAAGCATTTTATTTATGAGACCAGGTTTCCTCCCACTTTCTCTCTTTGCACGTGGATGGAATATCTCTGTAGTCTAGATTTATTTTTTTATTATGGTCTTACAGACTAGAGCACAATGAGTCCCATATCTGGAGTCTCCAGGTGCTGCTGTAACATAGATAAATAAATGACTGATAACAATACAGTCAGAAAAATAAAATACACTGACTTGATATGAATTACTGCATTAGTTGGGCAATTTCCACTCTGTAGCACTTTCTCTACTCAGGGTACTAACCCACCAAAACAAAGCAAGAGTATTTTTTTTTCATTGCTGTATATTACATTTAGTTTGCATTTAGTTTTCTACCTTCACTGAAATCCATTTTCCAAAAAGGAAACTTCTTGCTTTCATTACTGAATTTAGTGCTTGTCACAGCTGGAATACTGCGTTCAGTTCTGGTCCGCGCTATACAAGAAAAGATATGGACAGTCTGGAGAGGTCCAGAGGGCCACAAAGATGGTCAAAGGCCTGACATATGAGGAAAGGCTGAGACAAAAGGGTTGGTTCACCCTTGAGAAAAGGCAGCTTTGGAGGACCTTATCACCGTGCTCCAGTACTAAGAGTGGTTACTAAGAAGAAGGAGACTCCCTTTTTACAAGCAGTCACAAGAAAGAGATGAGAGATTATGGGTACAAGTTAGTCTTGGGGAGATCCTGACTGGACACAAGAGGACATACTTTCACAATAACAATCAGCCATTCAGTTTTTACAAGGAGAAGAATCTCCACAAGGAAGCGGGGGATTCTCCAGTGTTGAACATTTATGAGATTCAGCTGGACAGGCTGCTGGACCATCTTGTCTATACCATGCTTTTGCCAAGAAAAGTTTGATCAGGTAATCCTTGAAGTTCCCTTCCAGCCTCGTATTCTATTGATTCTGCTGATATTTTTTAAAATGTTTGTTGGCTTTTAGTGGCTAATGGTGATTAGGTGATAACACAAGGGTAGCAATGGGAAAAAAGGTCCAGTGTTGTATTTACACAGGCACCTCTGAAGGTCATGTGGGCAGGCAAGACATGTAATCTCATGGAAAACACAGAGCAATGGTCAGTTCAGCTTAAAAATACTGCTCTCACATATGCCAAGTGCTCCTAGGCACCTCACCCTAAGCACCAAGCTGAGGGGCCAGCAGAGCACCAAAAGGTGACACAAACCACTATGGAAAACCTGCTGCACCTGAAACTTGGTATTAATTTGCCAGCTACCAGGTAAATCCCACCTCACCCCAACACAATGACATGCTTGGGTAGCACAACTCACACTGGAGTACCATCATGGAGAGTCTTTTGGCACAGAGAATTTCAGGGCTGAAAGCATTGCAGTGGGCTAGGTTTGTATGGATGGAGAGAGAAGATAAAGAGAATTTCCTGGAAGAGAAGATAGGTGGGATCATTTATATCTTCTCTTTGGTTAAATCAAAGTTTGGCATAACAGTGAGGTATTTTACAGAAATTGCCAAAGATAAAGGTGGACAATCTTTTAAATATCTGACACCTTATTGATGTACATTTCTCATTATTTCAAATCCACAATAAATAAAGGAGAAAATATTATTACCTACTTTTATGGCTATTACTTCTTGTTTTTCCTGGCACTTCCTCAGATTCTAACATAAATTTCAGCCTTTGTTTTAGAAACAAGGCACTGTTCATCACAGTTAGAGAGAAAAAGATGAAAAACTTAACCCTGAAGTCAAAATGCAGAAGTCAAGCCAAAGAAAACTGGTATTTATCTTCATTTCACAGTTCATTTTTTAAGTCCATCCTCTGATTTGGAAAGCTGATACAGTGTTTTCAGAGTCCTGGCCTGTCAAGGCGGTGCATGAAGTACACGAGGAAGCTAAGAACTAAGCACGCTGGAATTCTATGGCAGTGTTGTGTCAGTCCCAGAGAACAGAGGAAGATTTTAGAAAGAAAATAATATCACAGAGTGGATAAAAAAATATTGTGTGAGTGCTTTGCCTTGCTTCTGTCTTTGAGAGCTCATGAGGTAATAGCTTTTCTATACAGATGAGTGTTCTCGAAGTTCAGAGAAACTCAGGTAATTGAGTGGAACAACTCAGCACAAGTGTTTAGCACGCACTAATTCTTTAACTTTCTTTTTCTCCCCTAAGGTACATCTGTAATGATAGTACAAGCAACATAAGATTAGTTTATCATTTTTATCATTACTGATACTGCAATTTACATGGTCATTGGTTTATACAGAGAAATACAAAAAATCAGCAAGAATTAAATATATTGTGTATCATATACCTCAATAACTTTCAATTTTCTTTTTAAGAATTACTCAAAGCAGAGTACTCTGTGTAATCTGCTGCAGCAGACCCTGGACTGGCGTTGAAGAACACCTGCTCACTCCAGCAACTTGTGGCCATCCTGAAGTCCCTCTGAACACTACTGCCTGCTGCTGTGGGTGGCAACAGTTTGCCCTGTGTCTTGGGTTCCAGTGAAAAGGTGTAACCAAAGTATGCATTCTGTGACCCTCTTCATAAGTTGTTAAAACAGGTGGGGCAGTGTTCTTTATCTCTTCCATGACTCAATGTTGCATTCCGTGGCTGCAGGATCAATCCAGGAAGGTTTGGTGACCAGCATGAGACTCAATGAGACAGGTCTCTCTGCTTGTTTAAGCTCAAAGATCCATTTACTGGGGCAACACCAATACAGGAACACACTCAGCTTAACCCAGAAGCAGAGAACCTCCAACAGGGGCAGGATAGCAGGATTTATAAGGGAAGGGTGGAGTTTTACCTTCCCCCAAGGCAGAGGGGTGGAGTCCACTCTTCCCAGGACTCAAAGCCATGCCTCTCACTTTAACAATAACTAAATGTTTGCTCCACAGGGCATGGGCACCCCACAACTCATCCCTGATAATTCCCTCCCTCTGGGGGCTATCTCTGCTAAAGGGCCATCAGGGTCTCCCAGCATGACTCAAAAAATGACTTCATCCCATTGTGAGATGCCCCGCTCAGGGGGAGGAACCAAGCATTCCTACCTGGATATAATCTGAGGTTTGGAACATCACAGGTGCACTACTACTGGATTCCCAGAGGACAAGAGGTCGATACTCACCACTGGACCTCCAGAGAAAAATTAGATCTTTCTACAGGATCACTGCTTCAACAAAACCATATCCATCACTCCAGTGGGACTGTAGCCACCATTTAATCAGACTGCTGCCATCACAGGGTGTCAGGTCGTATTCGGACTCTGTGAGTTTATGTCAGTGTTTCTGTACTATTGCCTTTATCTTAATTTTCCTATTAAATTTTAGTTCTGACTTGGAATTTCCCACTGGTTTGTTTATGAACTAGTACACGCCAGGGGCCCCAATCACTTTTGTGATTCGAAGTTGCTCTTAATTGTCACAATTCCACATGTAACACTATAGAACAATCACCAAGCTGAAAGCTAACTTTGCTGATCCAGTGACACCCGAGTGTTTTATGAAAAGGAAAACTATATTGTGCTTTGCTGAAGACAATGTTACCACAAAAGCTGACCAGTCCTGGCAAGTGGGTAACATTTTGCAAACCCATTTTATAGAAACCTAGAACTTTGTTGCACTGATGCATCTCTCCTAGGGGCAACAGCCATATGGAAGCATTTGAAAAGTGGGAAGGACATCTAAATAGATTAAACCTTCACGCTGATTCTTTTCCAGTTTGGAACTTCTTTATGTGCTTTATTATGCATTGTCCAGTCACAGTGTTCAAAGAAAATAAGCAGTGAGTCAGGAACCAGAGACCAGCACCTGTGTCATGCACAGTCTGGGTCCTGACCATACGGCAAGATACACATTGTGAACTACAACCACCTAAGAGCAAGGGGAAGGTGCTGCATTTCTTATACTACTTTGAGTAAAAACTTCAAGTGTGTCTAAGAACCCCAGTACTCTAGTGAGTAAACTTAAAAAATCCAAAAATTAGAAAATGTAAACGTGGAGATAGTTCACCTTGTTCCTGTTCTGTGGATCTCCTTATGGCACAAACCAGAAACCATTAGTTACTCCGAATGAGAGAGGCTCAGAGGGAAAGTAACCCAAGGGCTGGGATTTATCACTGTGCTCCTTTACAAGGCCTTAGGCAACGTTAGATGCCTCTTTTCTGGCACAAATAATTGCAGTCTTGGCTTGGTTTATGAGTTACTTTAGATGTTATTTTCTGCTATTTTGCATATTGCCAAAACAAAGATGTTACATCTGTTTCATTTAAAATTACTAGTTCAGGCTTACAGTCAAACACCAAACCAATTTTGAGGAGTTAGCAGAATTAAGCAGTGACTTTTTCCTTTGCATTTCAAAAATGCCATTTATTTTATTACATTTGTCAATGTAAGCACTAAATAAGTTTTTAGGATGGCCATTCTGAAAAATCACTTCTCAGAACACTGTTTTTCTAAGTTATGCAGACTGTGATAAATTATTTTAAACAGTTTTCAACTGAGTCTGAGGCCACAATAAATGACGTCTTTATCTTACTTTGCACAGTAATTACTGTAATAACTGTGACACCACTGTTGTCCACACTACTTCACACTACAGGGGAGTTATAATTCAGTTTTAATAGTTTAAAACAATGCTTTGTTATACCAATGACATGGATGTTTGTTTTCTTTTAGTATGTTATATTTTGGAATGCACAAATAATTTATTTAAATAAAGGTATATACAAATATGATGAAGGAGAGAAACGCTACAGAATTCAGTACAATGGCTGCATGCACTGGGGATGATGCTATGATCTGCTTCAGAGGTGTGGAGTATGAACTGAAAACTAGGAAAAGTTTTGAAGGTGTGCTGAAAATTCCATCACCACATCGAAGGGTCTTCAAACCTGCAGCACATATTAGGAATAAAAAAACCACATTAAGCACATATTAAGGCCCCTTCTGAAAAAGTTCAATGTTAAAACTGCCTAAAACGTTCATTAATAGCAGTGATGAGAAATATATATTCATATTTGCAGTTGAAGATTGTATTTGTTACTCCAACAAAAACTGATGCAATATGAATTGCCAAAAATCTGTACTTTGGTACCAGAACTTGCCTGTATATCCTGCTACCTTGGTGCCATGTTTTACATGGTTGAGACTAGCCACAAAGCTGCCTTACACCAATTAAATAGCACTTAGTGAAATTAAGATAGAAAACTATGATATGTTGAAATATAAATTTCTTAAAGATATATTTCTCTCTCTAACTCAGAAGCAAACAACTTCTGAAGACAGGTCACTGAGCCAAACAAAATCACATCATGCTGTAAGCACCTTCAAACAAAACCCAAGTTAAAACCGCCATCCTAAAATATTATTGGAGTATTCCACTGCTCAGTATCGAGCATTTGAAATTTATTGGCGGGTGCCAATTTGAAATGGGTGCTTAAGACTGGATTTTATCCAGAGATCCTCTGCTTGCAAATGGATGTTTTGTCTACACAGGTGGAAAAATTACAATTAGGAGAACCAGGAGACCAAGAGAAATGCATTTGCCATAACTTTTCCCATCTAAAAGTAGCACAGCAAGCCTTGATTAAATATCTAATCTGCCTCCACAGTCACTGGAGATACACAGGCACCTTAGAGGACAACTGAGACCCTGACCATTTCAGGAAGGAAAGCTCATTCTGGAGTTACCATCCCTCTGACTGACTGCAGGGGCAACTTAGGCAAGTACCTCATACTAGATATCTAATCTTTAAAGAGGCAGGTAGTATACATCCTATTACTAAGTATTAAACATTTTCTCATCACTCCACAAGAGAGACAAAATCAGAAACATATCACACATTTCTGTCATAAGAACTTTTTTGTACTCAGGTCAAGGCACCTCCTTTTTTTTAATCATTAACATCCTATTTTGTAATTAGTTTCTAAAAGAAACTCCCTAACCTTTCTTCATATGGTCAGACATACACTCAGACTACAATAACCTTTGGGGCATATTTTAGTCAGCAAAAGTGAAACGTCAAACCAGGCCTGTCAAGCTGAATACAATTAAATTATTTATCATTATCTCAGTCTTTAGTTAGAAAGTTCAGCTCCTGAGAACTCATGAGGTATCTCTCTCTGTCACTGATTCACTGAGTGCAAATTACATCTGCTCCATAACTAGCTTTTTGTGTAACTATTTCTAAAACATTTACTTGGTTTAAGGTCAGAATAATAGCAGCCTGCCATTCAGCCTGGCTTCCTCCAGGAGGAAGACTTAGGCAGTCGAGCTGTGTGTCCAGCTGTCCCACCCTGTGTGCCTCTCCTAACTTCCCCCCCAGCTTTCACACCTTTTGGACAATTTCAACCACGTCATGGAGAGATGCACTTATTTTAGAGATATTTTGTTCCCAATGTGCCATGAAACACAGGACTGGATAGAAAGAAAATTTAATTGTGTCCTCACATGGAGGAAAAAGTTGGAGTGGACTTCAGAATCCACACAGAGTTTTATCCTAGAAAATATATCTATAGGAAACTAGGCATCATTGTTCCCAGTACTCTCATAACTGTCAGCGATGAGTGAAAAATACCATACTCCATTTAAAGTGCTGTTACAGGGGGTATGAAATAAAAGTCTGCTTCTCATCAATTCTTGATCTTAACTGCAGACTAGTTGGTTATTTTGCTCATGAATTTCTGCTCCCTGGTGTGTTATAAATAGAATTATTGAAACAATAATAATAATCATAAAATTTTGTGATGAAGGGGTGAAAATTATAGAGAGTATTAGACTATTAGGGAGATATATTAGAGAGTATGAGTACTAACTACCCTGTGTGTTGCCTCAGATTCAAGACAGTGGAAATTTCCCATTATGTGAGGACTCTCCCTTGTCATTACCAAACATAAAACAGTCTAATACATTTCACTGCACTCCATGCAGTTTTTCAGATAAGCATCTGCAGAGAAAATTGCATCCCCACAGCTGTGGTTAGTCATCAAACCATCAGACAATGCTCTCCCTATGTGCAGAACTGCAGATCTCATGGGCAACCTCCCTGGATGGCAGTAGGACCTTTCAGTGTCATGATCATGCCCTAAATTCAATGGTACAGGTTATTATGTTTAAATACTCAACTAGTCTAGTTGAGCCTTTGCAGAGCACCTGCTTGTAAATTCCTGAGAAGACAACTGGATAAAACTATTTCTACAGTAGAATATTGTTAGCAAACTTCAGATAATCAGTAAAGGCTTAAGCTGAGCTCATTCATGCTGGATTGTGGGTAAAACCAGTATTTTTCTTCATGAGCCAAAACTCCCCCCTGCATCTTACCTTTTCAACATACTTAATTTTCAGCTGTGTAAACTGCAGTCACTACTGCAGTATCTTACATTATGGATAAAGTGTCATTACCTAACTAGATAAATACATTATGTACATTTGAAACCCTAAGTGTTGTTTGAAACACCACTGTTACTTTAGCCAAGTACAAATGGAAATATAAAGGCTTTCTTTCTCTTTGTAAAATATTAGATACAAAACCTATGTGAAATACTGTATTTTAAAAGACAAGTCACTGCTGTGCTTTTGTGTATGAGTTAATGTAGGCACATATTTACCACTTACACATCTTTAGAGGAAAAATTCAACCTGTGTGAGCAGCAAATGAGTAGCAATATGCCATCTTCAGAGCTCTAATATATAAGGAATCATCATCAGACATCAACATACAATTCTACATAAAAATGCCCAGAATGGGTCAAGTGTCATGAAGTGCTTCCCCTTCCTCTGAATACAATTGGTATACACAATATCAAAGATATGGCCTGCTCCCAAATTCAGGAAATTAAGAGTTTGTATTATATCGTACCTGGTAAGGCACTTCTTGCATTCATAGATGGTGCTATCTCTAAAAAAAAAAATTAAGGATTTAAAGATTTTTTTGTTTTAAGGACATGATTAACCAGCTGTTGGTGGTATGTTTTCTCCCTATGAAACATATTTATTCATAACAAATGAGACTGTTAAATCCAAATGAATTCTTCATACATACCTGGATCTAGGAATGTTTTCTGTGCTTTCCCTCAACAAGAGGTCTGAGATCAGTGTATCTGGGCTTGATCTCTTTCCATATCTGAAGAAAAATTTTTAGAAGTTATATTTTTGTATATGTCACTTTTTGCAAATGAATACAAAGCACAGAACCACTAGTAATTTCTTTTTCAGAAAAAAAAAATTGAGCAGACATAAATACCACTTTCCAGCAAGAATTTTAATTTGCCTTAGCCATGTAAGCAAATGTTAATTCTTATTTTATTTCCGTATTTTCCTACATTTTTTACATAATTATTTTACATTATAATATTGGGAAAGTCTGAATATTTCTCAATTTGATGTCTGGTCCTGGATATTCTAGGACTTTGCACCTTACTAATAAGAGCATGGAAGAGAAGGGAAGAAGCTGTGCATGATGTGACTTCCAAGCATGTCGTTCTTGCCTGCAAACCCATCATCCCATGAACTTTCTCACTGGTTTAGTTGATACTTACCCTTCATCAGAAATTTTGCAAGATTTTTTAAGATAGTCTGCACATTTGGGGCTGCCCAACACCTAGCACATTTGTCTGCAACCACTGAGCTATCCCAAGGTAATTGTCTTGAGCTATACGGCCATGAGAATGAAAACTTGCTCTTTCAAAGTTCTTCTTCAACTAGATGGGGTATCAGGGGCTATCTTTGTCCTATATTTACACAGCAGCTGGCTTTATATTTGCCTTTTTTTTTTAAATCCTGAATACAATACATCACTGAGCAGTTAAAAGTATTGCAATTTCCATTACTTGGGAAGGAATGGATCTCCTTTCCTGGAAAAACAGAAGCGGCAATGAGCAGCCTGCTTGACAAGCATTTCATCATTACAAGGATTCATCAGCCTAAGAGTGATAACTATGAGCAACTATGGTTGGAAAGAATTAAGATCACAGTGTAACTTGTGCATGCAATTTCACTCTGAATCACAAAGTACATTCACAGCTTTTGTGAATGCTGCTTGAGTGAAATTCTGATTTCAGAAAAATCAAAGGTGTAGTTAAGGACTTACATTTTATCCATTACTATTATGATATTTCTCCAGTGACCCCAGTCATTCCAGTGGTTTAGATTAGCAAAAAAAAAAACCACAAAAAAACCTAACAACCAAAAAAAAACCAAAAAAACCCCAAACTCAAACCTTCCCAAACTACATTTAAAAAACTAATAGTTTTAATTGTTGATTGCATAACTTCCTTAAAAGTGGAAACAAATCTCCTTTTCTTCAATCCTTTGTATTTTTGCATTGCTTTAACTATTTTAGTGCATCACCTGTGCTCCAGAAAGACAAAGCATCAGTTTCAGAAAGTAAAATTTCTTAATCTGAGCTGACTGAAAGCATGTATTTGAAAAGAACCAGCCAACACAGTAAAATGCTATCACAATAGCGTAATCAGGCGTGATGCTGAATCAAATACCTTGCACTCCATCACCACAAAGGGATTTCTTTCTTTCTAGTTCCCTGCTCTGATTAACACAGATGTGACCTGGTCTTCAACTGAGGAGGAAGCTAATTTTCTGTTATGTTGAAGAAACTGATTTAACAAATCAAGCACCCCACACTGCGGCAAAACTCCCACTAATCTCTCTCAGGAAGTTTTGCCTGAATAAGAAATAGGTAGCAACCACCTGGAGTTCAGGGATTAACTCAAATAATGAGGACCACTATGTTGGGGAGATACATCTGAGTCCCTTCAGCATGTTGGCTACTACCATGCCACTACCTGTGCTGGATGGACCTACCATGTCCTCACACAGCAAAGCTGCACACAAGGTGTTTGCTGACTGTAACCAACCTGGCTGCACAGAGAACATCTATTCTTCCTTTGCTAGTCTCCTGCCTGCCCTGTCATTTTTCCCCTGGGAAACACCCATGCTACTGACTTACTAAATAGGGTTGACAGGGAGTCAATCCCTTTTTCCTGATTTCCTTGAGACATCTTTGCTCCAGCTGCTTTGTGCCTTGCTCTGAGGTGCATGTTTATCAAAAATTGTGGCTGTTTTAAAAGACTTAGAAACACCAGGTGAAAACAACAGGTCAGTTTTTATACTCCACTTGAGACATCAAGGACTACTTTGGGGCACGCTGATAAGCCACAGCTCCAGCTGAAGTCAAAGAGATTTATGGAGTAAACATACTTATTCTGAATAAGGACACAATACGTCAGGCTCAGCAAAATCTCAAATCTTTCTACGGAAACTTGGGTGCTAGGACTCAAATCCCATCGATGTCCAAAGCTGTCAACACCTGCTTAGTTATCTCAGAAGCACCTGTGGGTCTCACTCAGAAAACTGTCAGGAAATGGAAGAAAAGGGAGATCTGCTTCCTTGCCCATTAAAGGGTGTTGACATGAAGCAGGAGCAGCAGAACTGCCTAAGTCATACACACTTGAATATACTTTCTGCCCAGCCTATAGTTCAAGCCATTTCCAGCAGGAATGACCTGACTGCTTTGCTACAGCACAGAAGAGCCACAGATACATGGAGAAGCTGCAAGTGACAAAGAATAAGATCGTTTGTTAGCAAGAGGGGGCATAGATAGCAGCAAGTAACAGGAGGAGGAGGAGTGATTCAAGTAAATAAAAATGCCTCCTGAACAATGTGGTAGGGAAGCATGAAGCAAAGACCACAGGGCAGTTCAGGAAATGAAGGTGGAACCAATCTACACCTGTAGAGCAGGCGTCTGCATCTGTGGTGGGCTCTCTGTTAGGTTATAAAGACCTGGCACATAAGAGATCTCATCAGAAACAAGAAGCCTGAAACAGGTCCCATGACCTGCACCCGTTTACCTTAGGTAACCTCAGAGGAGTATTAAAGCTGACAAGCACTGGTGTCTAAAGCTGAGATGGATCTGAAGAAGAATTTCAAACGAGAGAGGGAGCAAACAGCCAGATGGACAAGGTCTAAATACAAGAAGAAAACGATGGTCTGGAAGGAAGAAGCTCATTGAGCTCAGGTGAAGACCCTGTGGGTCACAGTAGCTCAGAGGGGAAAGGCACTCAAATGCTTGAGTCAGACCAGAAGAACTCAGAAAGATGAGCCAGGAGCTGGGGGCTGGAGAATGGTGGTATTCATAACGACAAAAACATCAAACAAGGCAGGGCAGATGAACCTGAAGATAAAATAAAAAAAAAAATCAGTCTCCTCATCTCCTCCTTTGCCAACATGTTCTTACTGCTTCACCTCCTCAACTAGAGGCACCAGGTTGGGTGACATGCTGAGCACAGCTTGCTCATCCACCTGCAGGAGCAGGATCTCATCTTCCCCCTGACAGGGCTCCCGAGCAGTACCATGCACAAAAAGCAGAGATAAAAATCTGTAATAAGAGAGAAAAATTTGAGCACGTGCTGAAATAGACCAATCATCCTTAGACTGGTCCAAAATGCTTCAAAAGTTATTGATTTATTTTGCAAGTGACTGCATCACTACCAAAACAGGAAACCTCCAGGAGCTCTGTTAAGCTTTCCAAATGGAGGTGGAAATTGCTTTATTTCTGGACTGTTAATTCAGCACAGTAGAAACAGCACACTTTTTTGGCTTTTTTAGCTAACTTTTGCAGTCAAGTTTTAAAGATGTATCACAAAGTTGTCATTATAGTGCTTCTTTTCTGCCAACTTTCTTGTACTTCCAGGTCAGCTCTGTTCCTTTAAATACAAAGGTAGGTAGGAAATATGAGGAAAATCTAAAGAAAAAAATTTAAATTTTATCCATCAGAGACAGTAACTATTTCAGTTCGTTTCAGACCCCAATTCCACACATGAGCATGAAACCGGTTTCAGTGTCTGAATCATGTACTTACAATTCATAAAATCAGGATAAAAACTACACACTCAAAATTAAAGCAAGCGCACAGTGCACACACCAGAAGTGGAGGCTGAACAGAGAAAGGAAGGGGATCATTTGGTTGGGTTTGGATTTGGGATTTTTTGGGTTTTTTTAAATATGACCTGGCTATGCACAGGGCTCACCTTTGAAATGGGATATGAAAGAAAGAAGGGATGAGACATCAGCTTGGAGATCCCGCCGCATGAAACAGAAAACAGCAGCAGAGGCAGAATTTAAGGACTGGATTATTTTAGCAGTCATACAGACAAAAGATTATTTGAGCACAGACTGCCACACAGAAGCAGGTGAACCTGTTGTGAATATTGCTTTAAAAGTTCAGGACTGAAAAACTGTATTTCTATCAGCCCCTTCATCCGTATTACGCTCTTAGGGCAGTGGCAGACGATGTTAAGGGATTGCTGGGAAAGCTCTCAGTTGCATGATAACCACCCTTCTAATTTAATTCTTCAGACATCTAGAGGGACAAATTAAAGCCTAATTTTAGACCTCTCATCTGGTCTTGACATTAAACAAACAGATAAATATGTCAAAGCTCTTCTGGGCCACACACTGTTATGGAACCTCAGCAGAAACTTCAATCAATCACACAGCCTAACTCGACAGACAATTTTTTATCAGAGAAGATGATTTTTTATAATAACTTGCCCTTTTTTTTCAGACTGAGCCTTTACCTGTACATTAATGAGCACAACCAGCCCAGTTTAGAGCCAGGTAGTCTTGGATTCATGGTCTTCTGTCTCTCAGATTGGGCTTGAGTTCTGGATCTTGAGAGTGGCTTTTGTTAGGAGATGGAATTTTTAGTATTCACAGGTGCATGAAGTAGCCTACCAACCAGTAGCCTGGTTAGTAGCCTGGACTACTACGTCTCCACAACGGGCACTTTTTCTCACCGAAATCTTCACTGGACCCAGTGGCAGCAACAGAAGTGTGAAACTGCTCTTAGTGCCCCATCTAGGTCTCTCCAGCTCCCAAGTTAGTTTTCTTTCCCTTTTGGGGGGCTCTCCCTGTGCATGCTGCCCTGTTCATGCTCCTGCCCGCCAGCCTGTCCATGCTAGAGCTAGAAGAGGCTGCGAGAGCAGAGGCAGCATTGACACCCCTGCCCCTTCTGCTAACTTGGGTGGTGGAAATTCACCCGAGGACCCGTCGGCAACTCAGGGTTTCGCGGGCATTGCTCTGTGCACCACGTCTTTCTCCGTGTCCTTGGGGAAGGCGACGAGACACCCCCAGTGTGAGGGGGCACCCCACCTTCCTCCCCTGAGCCTCGCCAAGTCAAAAATCAGCCCGGGGTGCGTGAAAAGGGAGATGTCTGCCGTGCCGCTCTGCCTACCTCTGCCTGGTGATGAGGTTGATGTAGTGCCTCAGAGCCGAGTAGTATCTGGCCATGTCCTCTGCGGGGGCGTCCTCGCCGGGGCTGTCCGGTTTGGAGGGGTACGCCTCTGTCAGCGTCCCCAGGCAGACCAGCAGCGACAGGGCGAAAGTCAGCACCGACACCCACAGCCTCACGGTGCCCTGCATCTGCACGGCGGGGCGGGATGGACGAGAGCTGCCGTCAGCACCTGCCCCGACGGCGGGAGCAGCGCGGCCGCCCCAGTGCAGCCCCTGACGGGCCCGGACACCCCCTGTCCCCGTCCCCATCCCCATCCCTGTGCCCATTCCCGGCCCAGTCCCACTCCCGTGCCCGCCCCGTCTCGGCACTCACGGCGGCGGCGGCAGCGGAGCGGCTTTCGGCTCGGCTCGGCGCGGCTCCCCGTGCGTCGGGGCTCCCGAGTGCGGGACTCCGCGCCTCGCCTCGCTCCTTTAAGGCTTCCCCGGCGGGCAGGAGGGGCCTCGGGCGATCACGCCTCG
>VWYI01001377.1:0-35536 GCA_013399455.1 Anthoscopus minutus | reverse complement strand
GGGCGGCTCCGAGGGGGCGGGGGCTGCCGAGCCCCCCCCGCAGCTCCCGCACCGCCTCCGCCGCCCCGGGAACCCCACCCGTGGGCTGCCCCCGGGATCTGCTCCGGGATCTGCATCCTTCCCCGAGTGTCCCGGACCGGCCGCGGGAGCCTGGATGTCTCTACCTGTGGAGCTGCTGTGCTGCCCGGTGCCCGAGCTGCCCGGGGAAAGGGAGCTCTGGGGAAAGAGTTGGCCCCGAACCTATGGCACGGGAGGGGCCCCAGGCTTGAGCTTTGTAGCTGTGGGGCTGCCGGACATAAAACCAAGAAAGCAGGACGGTTTGGGACAACCAAAAGTACCAAATCAGTGCCACAGGTTCTGACATACTCAGTAAATGGGTAAATGAGAAACTCATACGATGGTTTGTGTCGGAAGAGACCCTAAAGACCAGATAGTTCCAACCCTTGGGCCGTGGACAGCGATGTCTTCCACTGAACCAAATTGCTGAGACCAGTCCAACGTGGTTTTGAGCACTTCCGAGGCATCCACAACACAGCAAATCTTGAGGCTTAACTTCCTAGGGGACTGGCAGCAGAGCCGTAAATCTACTACTCTCCATGCCTGCTCTGCCTCCTTGTTCTGGGCTACCTTCTGAGTATCTAGTCTAAAGCTGCTTTTTTCTGTTTTGTTTCTGTGTCTGAGCCACATGTCACAGAAAACAACTCACCAATGCCATGGGATCACAACAGCCTTTCCAGTTGCTGTCCTGACCCCGAGGAACCACTGCTGAATCTGGTACATGGAGCTTGTCCTGGCAACTTGGGACTACTGATTATTCAGCTACAATGTCAGACTTACATGTCTCCTGAAACTTGTCCAGATCTGAGCTGGTGTGGAGAGATGGGCACGCTGACAGTGATCTGAGCCCTCATACAAAAGAGGCCTGAGATAAAGCAGAGTGGGGATCTTCTGGTAACACACTCTCCTCCACTTGCAACAGGAACAGCCTGGGTGACTGGGCTAGGCTAGACCCCTGACTACCAGAGTGCTTGAAGCTGGCATGAATCCATTAATCCATTTCAAAGCTTCGGAATTTGTCAAAGCATTTGGTAGGCTTGGAAAGTACCCTTACACATTAGTAAAATAAAGTTAATTCTTTAAATTAAACAGATAATTTGAGTAGCATCTTGATGACCAATGACTAATTCCAGTTGGGATGACAAATCATGACTCTCATCGTATCTTACTTTTACTTTAATTTGAAAGCAAAGTAGCAAACAGCCAAGTAAGAACATTTGATTTACTGACAAAAAGCATCAGTACATACTCTAAAACTATATCATTTATTTACTACTGTTATTAATTTCTGTAGTTATTATCATATGCAGTGTAGTATTATCATATGCATATTGGTTTAATAACAATCCAGAAGATTCTGAAAAACAATATTCCATTTAAAAAAGCAAAGCCAGGAATTGTTTTCATCACTCCAGAAACGGAATCTCAGCATTATCTAAGGAAAAAAAAAAACAAAACTAGCAAATAAGTGGCTCTTGTGCTGTGCAGCTAAGCTCATGAAACTATGTCTGTTTCAATCCATGAAAGAAAATTCCAGAAAGCTTAATGTCAAGAATTATTTTGAAATCTTCATGATTCCACAGTGCACTGTCCACAGACCTAACAGCAAGACTACAGGGTGCCTTACATCACACACACTGAGTGAAGAATTTTAATGAGTGTGAATAATCTCCCATGCCACGGCCAACAGCTCTAGCTCCCAATTTCTGCAGATCTGTGCACAGAGAGACATCACATCTTACAAAGTGGCCTCATTGCATCCCCACGCTCTCTGTCCTCCCACCAGCACACTCCTGCACATTCAGTGTTCACGTTGTCCTCACGTCAGCTCAACAGATGCAGCTGATGTGACAGCCAGATGCCTGTGATACTGCAAATGCTCTGAAGAGCAGCTGTGCTCTGGCTCCATCACTTTTCCTTTGCTATGCTGAATCCAACAAGATGCCTAAACCAAAGCTTCTATTCATCCAGTTTATCAGCTTTTATGGGGTGTGGGGGACAAGTGGTGACAGCACTGGAGACTGAAGCATCCGGGAAGGTGTGCCACAATCACAGCTCTCACCAGCTTCTGCGTGATTCTGGCACAACCATCTCCCACCAGTTCACAGAACTGAGGGTGACTCTCTCTCATTAAACTCTTTCACCACTTATAACTGAGGCTGCTTCTCTACCATTCTTTCCACACTATCAGTCTTCAAGGCAGTCCAAAGAGGAAAAAAATGTGAAGTCTTGTGTCTACACACTTACTTGGTCTATAAGGAGGCAACGACATACCCCCATCACCACATTCCTTGGTCTGTATGTCTGTATTCCCTGGTGCAGCACTGTCACGCTGCTGTGTCTTGGCACAGACCAGCGCCAGGCAGCCAGCTGTTGACATCTCCAGAAACCTTGGACAAATCCCTCCCCTTTTCCTAGTGATGAGGTACAAGGAGTAAGCTGCTCTCTCACAGGAAATGATTAAGGAATTACACTTGGCAAGTCCTACAAAATTCTGCATCTGGAGCAGCAGCTACCCAAAAAGACAAGGTGCAGGCCACACTAACAGTCAGTGTGCTTCACAGTGTGAGTGAGGAAAGCTCTCCCTCTAATGCAAGTGAAGGACTTAATTTTGCTTCCTATGTGAGACAGCAGCTCCTGCAACTGCAGGCTGTTCTGCAGGATCTGGGGAGAAATTTTTTGCCCTGGAGCACCATGACCCCATCAGCTCATTTGTTGTGTTTTCCCTTTGAACGAAGTAGGGCCTCCCACTTGTGCTGAGTGGCCTAAAGGTTTATGAGATGTTAAACTTTACCATTCCCACTGCACCTCCAGAAGAACACTTCTTTCCATACAGTTTCAGCATTTAATATGGGAAGTCCAGAACACTGAACCTACAATTTTGAATACCCTGCTTTCTACCATGTCTATTTCTGTAACAGTATTGAGGCACTGCTCAGCTCCATACATGTGCCTATGCCCCATTTCATCATTTAGGAAAAGTACACATCTTATATTGTTCTTGAATTTGGAAACTTTTGTGTTTGGAGCAATCCTGCAACATCCTGTTTCAAAAAATTCATCTCTTCTATTTTGAAATACCGCAGATCCATACAGCGTCAAACAGCTTCTACACTAATACATGTATTAACCTCAAATAATAGATAAAGCATACTTTGGATAACATAATCATTAGTATAATCCCAATGCAAAAAGTACTGGCATTTTTATATGAATGAACTAAACACTATACCTAAAGTTACAGATATATACAGGCTCTGGCTTACCAGGGCAACCAAGTATCCCTGGGTCTCAGTGATCTTAATGTGTATTTTATAACTGGTTTCCCAATTCAAGGTCTCCTGCACCTTTGATTTTACCTGTTCTTGATTCCTCTGCCTGGATACTTGCCCATTGTCGCTGTCCTTGCACAAAGCAAGCAGGCATTTGTGCTCTGGCAAGTGGCAGAGCTGCACTTGCCACAAGAAGCTTTAAGATGGGCCATAAAGGTGAACAAGAAGGTGGCAAAGGTATTCGGGAAGAAATGAGCAAGACTCAGAAAAGCTGGTGGAGGAAGACCACAAGAACCAAATGGAATTCAAGAATGTGGCCTGGGAGAGAGAGCAGAAAGACTCAGGTGTGGGTCGGGTGGCAGCAGCACTGAGATATCCACATTTTCTCTTTGCCAGGTATTATGGGCTTGCAGATGTGCATCTCCTACTTAACACCCTAGCTAGTGAAGCAAGAGCTACTTAACTACACACAGAGGGAAATGGATGCTTCAGAGCTCTGAGCAGGTATCAATGTCAGGTACAGAATTGATGGGGAAAAAAAATTAGAAGGAACATGACAGTTAAATTTTGCCTCCGTTTTAATGTCATGACACTTTCACATTCAATAGACAGAAATTCATTGTACAAATTTCAGACTATACTAAGAATGGAAAGACTTCCAAGATAGCAACATATTAAAAGACAATATTGTTCTATAAGCAGCATAAATGTGAAAGAAAATTCAAGTCATTTATTAATGGATATACATCCAATTGCACTAAACAGGGACATGATATTTGCCTCAATTAAAACAAAATTTAGTGCGCTTCACTTTGGACAGAGCATTATTTATCACATGCATTCTGTAGCAGGCATGGAACTAAAGATGTTCTTCTTTGTTACAAATATGCATAATGCCATTTTCTCACTGTAAGGAAGTAAGGCCGTGTGCATCAGTGATTCTAAACTAACATTCCATAATATCTCATTGATAAGTCCCTGTTTCAAATACGGGAACAAGATCAATCCCTTAGGAGGGAGAAAGTGTTAAAAACTGGAGCTCCAGGAAGAAAAGATTTGTGTAGTACTAGAGACATGCTAATGTCAGATTTTATCAGCTGATGCTGCCTGTACTCTTGCAGTTAAAATGTCCCCCTAAAGGTTTCCATAGCTGAATGGAGACTCATTCCAGAGATGAGTTCCAGAAATGCTGAATCTTTAGGACTGGAAGTTCAGTCAGATAAGCAGTGCATAACTATTCAGTAGTCACATGAATTTGTCTGAGCCTATTTGGACAGGAAATGGGGCTGTTATTCTCACAAAATTAAGCTCTCACAAACCTTACAGTATTGCTGATTTCAGTCTTCCTGGCAATACTTTAAGAAAACCTTCTCATTGTGCTTTTTAAGCATCACACCAGTAAACACATTTTCAAATCTATGTGCCCCTTTCGGGAGTTTTATTCACCTCTGTCTGTACCTACCAGTCAGAGTTGAACAGAATACCCCCTAGTACTAAAGCAACCCCCCTTCCTTCCTGCTCAGTAGTAGTACTACTTTAAAAGGCATCCTTGCAAGTTCAGGAAGCATTCAGCAGATTTTTCAGTAATCCACCAAATAGTAGGGCCTGGCTAAGTACAAA
This sequence comes from Anthoscopus minutus, assembly GCA_013399455.1. Classification (NCBI taxonomy): domain Eukaryota; kingdom Metazoa; phylum Chordata; class Aves; order Passeriformes; family Paridae; genus Anthoscopus; species Anthoscopus minutus. The sequence continues at coordinate 30,587 of VWYI01001377.1, read as the reverse complement.
CAAGAAAATATAAGAGAAATGAAAAAGTTATTGGATCAAACCAGTGGTGCATCTATCCCTCCCTCAATGATATATAAAAACTGATTTCTAGAACTGTCAGAATAGGAAAAGCATTTCATGTTATTTCCCCAGTAAACTTTCCCTGACTTCCATAAAACTGGTTTAGGAATATCCTAACCAGCAGCTGAGGTTTTGTATCTTAGAGCAAACTATGAGGATCAGCAGTGTCCTGCAGTAGTCCCACAGCATTCATACTGTGCATTACAGGGCAGGAATGAAATCATCAAATGGCACCATCTACCACTCTGGGGTACCTGTGCCCCTGTGTCACCTTTGCTGCAGTACCAGGAGAGCCCAACACTGATCCCAGGGAGATGGGTGACAGGACAAGGGCTTAAAGTGCAAGAGGTTTATATTAGACATTGTGAAGAAATTCTTCACTCTGAGGGTGGTGAGGCACTGGCATAGATTATCCAGAGAAGTCGCAGATCCCCCATCCCTGGAAGCGTTCCAGGCCCACTTTGATCAGGCCCTGAGCAGCCTGGACTAGTGCAAGGTGCCCCTGCCCATGGCAGAGGGGTGGAACTGGATGATCCTTAAAGCCCCTTCCAACATAAGCCACTCTGTGCCTGTGATCCACACACTGAGGTAGGGAGTACCTTCAGATGCCACGGTGACGTGACACCACAGACACCAAGCCACCACACTGAGCCACTGACCTGTGTGCGTGATGCTTCCTGCCCTCCAGCAGGGAAGGGAAGGGAAGGGAAGGGAAGGGAAAAGCAGATCTTCTTGGCCTGAGCTGCTTCTGGTGATGCACAAGTGGTTCCTGTACTGTGAGCTAAAGACCCAAGACATAAAACAAATAAATTCTTTGCTATTTAAAGCAATGTTTTTCATAGCTTCACAGCAAAAGCCCTTCAAGCATTTGACTCACAATCACAGCAACATATGACTGGAAATCAGAAAAATAAAGCCTGATGGAATCTCATCATGAAAGTTGTTGTTTTTCTTTTCCAGAAAGCACAGCCAAAGAGTCTTATAAAATGCTGCAACAAGGTCAGAGGGGCATGAGCAATTGTCCTGAGGACATATGGTGCAGTGCAGAGTTTTGACAGTAACACAATGATACTCAAATAAACAACAGAACCAAACCAAACCAAATATTTGCAACTGTAATGACATTTGTTTTCCTATACCTCCGTCTCTTTTCCATTCCCTCAGGACTACATAAAAACCCTGACAGATTAGTAGGATGGAGATCCAAATGCTACCTCTGGCAACACATCTACTGCTGAGACCAAAGTCAGTATGGAACAGCTTCCAAGAAGGTAGTCATTTAAAGCAAATGAATTAAGCATCTAAAATGAAATAAACAAATTCTCCACACTGAAAGAAAGTGATTTTTCATGTGCACTAGATGAGGAACTTGGCAAAGTTGTCATGACTTAAAGACAGCCAGAATTACTAGAATTAATCATTCTCTTCTTAAATATATGTCTTGACTTCAATCCTGTTAAAGGTGGAAATAGGAGGAAAAGTGAGAAAAATCCAGACAGGCTGTACTGTAAGATTGTGCTGAGTGACTGTGCCTGAAACTGAAGCAACAAAGGCTTGCCTGAAACATGAGAGATATCAGAGGTTGATGAGATTGTGCCAAGGACTGAAGAATCCAATCACATACACACAGAGAACTGTCCCACTTCTTACCTGCAGGGAGTAAATCAGAGAAGCAGATATAAGAAAGACATCTTTCAGAAGCAAAGGCTTCTGAAAAAGCCTGCTATGTGTGTTCATTTGCAGAATATTACCACATACTGATATGTGTACAGAAATGAATTCATCTACATCCAAGGTACTGGAGCTGAAAAACATCTGTCAGCTTAAAATGTGGATATTATACTCAAAATCCACCATCTTCTCTCCCAGCAAATTCACAGTCCATGCACAGTCAGAATTACTTTTGCTTCCTGTCCTGCAACATTGACACAGCTGAGAGTTAACATTCTCCTGTATGGTTCATAATTTTGTGTATATTGAATGCTTTATTGCTTGTCGTGGTATGCAGCACAGAAAACTTTAAGTGCCAAAGTTGCAGCATTTTTTGAAAGCAGATCTAGGCCTGGAGAAGGGGTGATTGTTTAATTGTTTAATAAATTTAGGGTAATACAAGATGGGATTTCCCGTTGCTAGCTTTGGTTATCCAGAGGCAAAGTAGGTTCTTGGTTTAAGGACTGGTTCAGACACTCCTTATTATCGAATCAAAAAGATAGGAAGCTGCAGAGCAATTCACCTAAGACAGAGGTCTGTTACAACTGGGAATCGTCCAGTAGATCCTACTCTCTCAATGTCATCTTAGAATGTAGAGATCATTTTATTAAATTACTATTTTATTAAAATTAGCAGTGATATTATTTATGCAAATAGAAGACATTGAGGTATGATATGGTGCTGCTGGGCTATCTGTGGTCTCCCCTTTTAATTGTTGCCTGCTGAGAGATTGTGTGAGAAAATATGGAGTTACCTACTCTGTAATCATCACGATTATACTCGAGTTTAAAATCTTGTGGAAATGTTTTTCTTTCTACATTCTCCCATGAGAGAAGGAACAGACTGAAATACTTTTGGCTGCCTTTAAGCAATATGCTAACCTCCGCCCAAAGCAGGAAAAGACAAAGAGGAGCTGTAATGCTCGAATAAGAACCAAATTTTGGGAAACATCAGAGAGGCTCGGATGAAGGGACCAGCTGTAGGCTGGAAGCCAAAGGTGGCACAATGCCAGCCCTGCTTCATGCACAGCACCAAGGCCCTGCAGATAGCTGGGGTGATATCTACAGAGAAGAGAGCAGATCAGGTGTTCACCCTGCTCAGATTTTACAAAGTTTCAAGTAAAGCTTCACAGGAGAATATATTGGCACAGCTTTTAGTCTTTGCTCTGCAAAATGCATCTGGCAAGGCACAGACTTGCTATGCAGGGTGCCCATCCTTTGAATCCTGAAAGGCTTGCATGTGAGATAGCGCTGTTGTTTATACAGGTTTGATCCTTTCCTTCCCATTTGTTGCCCATGTATGTTTGAAGCAGTTGATATGATTAAGCTGTTATCTGCCAGCACTCTACATAAGCCTGCCCGACAATTTTGTGACCTCCTGGTAATGGAAGATTGTCACCTCAATGCTAAAGAGTCAGCAGTCATTCACGGACAACATATTGGCAAAGAACTCATCATTTGTACACACAAATCAAAATATCAAATAAATATAATCAGAAATCAGTGCAGAAAATGGTACTACTTTGAAGAGGGGAACAGAGGTCCACTTCACCCTCAAATCTGATTTTCCAAAGGTACCATACTTTAGGAATACCACAGTATTTTTCTGCAACCATATATTTTAGATCCATCATACATCTGTTTCTGGTTGTATAAAAACTTGCCAAACCTGTCATCATTTGCAAACTTCATTGCGTTCAAATGGAACCAACAGAGCATTGTTCTCGAGAAACAAAATCTCAACTGCATAATCCAATTCATTTATTTATTTCATAAAGACTTGATGGAGATTTGTAGTCAGCTGAAATTTCTCCAGTTATATTTGTGACATGGTCACAAAAATTCATTGCAAAGACTTTCTGACATTTGCTTAGAGACCTGTTCAGTATTTTTTTATGGTTTTAATTGTTCAGAGAAGTTCCACATTTCTCAGAAGTTTACAGACAATTATTTTTATCGAGCAGAAGAAAAATCACATTAAAAAATTATCCACTTGAAACCAATGATCAAACCAATGATCAGACCAGTCCCTATTGTAGCACACTCAGTGGTGCTGTTCAACTGTGATTCACCACTGCAATGAAATAACACATTTGCTTTTGGTGCACTGACCTGGCAGTGAAAAATTAATATGACATTTCTTTTGCATATATTGAGTTTATATTCCCAGGTTTCAGATTTGATTTTTTTTTAAGCACACATAGCAGCAATACATGGGCAAAAGTCAAAGCCTCGCTAAACCCAACCAGATAGTGGGAAGCACACAGGAAATCTGCATTTGCAACTACAATGACCCAGGACAGTTCTCTGGCCATGAAGGCAAGGCACCAGCACAGCTTTTGTCAACACAACTAAACTGCTTTCTTATCCCTAAAACAGGGTACTCCTGTCTGAACAGTCACTCTGGAACCTCTTGGAAGCTTATATACTCTTTACAAGATCTTGCTTTTATTTCACTTTCTTCACTTTATTTCACTTATTTCATTTCTTCATTTGGATTTCTTTAAAGGAGGTCGTCAGCCCTCACGAGTCCAAATGACTGGGCATAAAAGTGTGAATGGGTGACTGATCACTGAGCAGCTACAAAACAATCCTTGCTTGTTGTAAAAGTAAAGGTCACTTTTGGAAAAAAAATAAAAAAAAAAAAGTTGCTGATTACGTAGACTTGAATAGAGATTACAAACTAGGACTTTTAAAATAAAAAAGCTAGTAAGAAGAATGCAAATCTGTGGTAAATAGGGTTAACAATAGTCAGAAAGACATTTTGAACATAAAGGGAGCAAAGGAATACTAACAGTGGGACTGGAAATTATAAAATTGCCAAGAATAATCCAGAAAAGGCAGAAGCGTTCAATAAATAACTGGTGTATCTTTGGCCAGGGATCAGATGATGTGATCATTTCATAAGAAAATCATGAAGCAATTTTCACTCCAATAGTGCATCAGAAGACGTCAAAGAAGAGCTACTGATTTTAGACATATTTATAGCACTAAGTGTCATAATGAATATATGAGAGTCTAAAAGGAGTCTACATGTAGGCACCTCCAGACCATTAGCATTGATCTTTTCAATAAATCTTGTAATACCAGGAAAGTTCAAGAGGCTGAGAAAAAGTAAGGTGACACTAGTATTAAAAACAAAGATTAAGAGACAATAAATGACACAAGTCAGGTAATTCCAGATTTTCAGATCGACTACCATCAGTCCTAGGCGAAATAAAGGAATATCTGATACAGGAACCAATTAGTAAGGCATAAGAGGGAGGCAGTATAATTATCAACACTCAGTGGGTTTTTTTGGCAACTAGATTAATCAAACTAACCCAATATCTTTCTCTGATGAAATTACAAATTGCCTGATAGAGCTAACGGTGTCACTATATTTGGGCTTCTACAAGACATCTTATGCAGTCAATACCATATATTGCAAAAAAATGTTGATTAAGGATGCTGTGAATCAACACCATACACATTAAAGGGATTAAAACTGGCAAGTGCTCACATACCAGAATATCACTGCAGGGATGTGTGCTTTCAGCAAAGTTCAGTGCGGACCCAGTCCTGCACAAGTTAAATTTTTTGCTTGAGACATGGAAAGAAGCATAAAGCCATCGTTGATGAGAACTGTAGATAAACACAAAGGCTGGGTGAGGAATATATAATTAAGATGATGGATGGCTGATGCAGAGAGTTTTAGAGGACTTTATGATGCGTCAGAAGTGATGTATGATATTATTGCACATCAAAAATTGCCCACTTTCTCCCACATATACATAGGCAAACAGAAAGACATAAAAGGGGAAATACAAAAGCAAACATTCAATGCTTAGCCAAATTTTACCACACAGCAAGGTGGACATAAATAAAAACTACTTCAATCAGGCCAGCTGGTGGTCATATGTCTTTGAAACAAAGGAAGTAAGGCATCTCTAGGGATTCAGTTTGGAGAAATAATGTCCCTTATGAATGTGAGATCTCATCTAAGCAGGAACATAACCCCTAGGAAAGAACATGTGTTCTCAGTTCAGTTCTGTGGCCAAAAAAGGAGCCCCAGATCTCTTAAAAAGATGTGGAGCTGGTCCTGGTTTTGCACTGAACACTGATGCAATCATAACTGGAATATTGTGTTCTAGAAAGGACATTGGTAACTGAGAGGGCACAAGGAAGCACAGAGAAAAATTAAAGAACAAGAGAAAGCATCTGCTAGAAACACTGCAAGTACCTAATCTATTTAGTTAATGAAAGTAAAGGTTAAAAAGAAATTTGAAGGGTTTATAAGTACTTTCTAGGGAATACAACTTTGTTAATGGGTTATTCAATTCAGCAGAAAAAGTAAATTGAAATTAAAGCTAGAGATACAGTAGAAGTAAAACGCAAAAACTTGTGGTGGAAAAACATCTTTTGACAAGATCAGTTTTTAAACAAAGACTAAATATAGTTCAAAAGCCACATGAAACACAAATCAGCTCAGGTGAGTCCCACAGCCTGCAATACACAACAGGTCAGACTGTAGGAACTACTGCCCTTACTACATATTTATGGGGCAAAACTGAATATAACTGGAAGGGAAAACACTATTAGGTTTGTGAGAATAACATGCAGCAGATAAACAAAGGAAAAAAAAATTTGCACTGAAAAGTACAAAATGTTTGTAAAGAGGGTATGAGCACAGAAATCATGTGAAGATAGAGAAAAAAAGCAGTAAGAGGAATAATTCCTCATAGAAGCAATTTGTAATGAAAGGAAAAGACTGTGTCGCATGGTATGTAATTCAAGATTTAATCTAAATATACCAATTTCCTTCACAAAACAATAGGTGATATTCTAAACTGTCAAATTAAATGGAGGGAAAATACTATCTGCCACCCACTGCTTCCTGCATTTTGATAGTTAAGAACGTTCACTTTACTTGCAGAGTGCTTTAATTTGAGCCTTATGTTTTCAATTTCTCTCAGATCAAGCCCCTCATCTGCCCAGATTCTCCATAGACTTGAGAGTGGCGTGTGAATAACAGAGGCACTCACTCGCTGTTAACAATGGCAAATACAAAATAAGCAGGAGAGAGATATTTGCCTTGCCAGGCCTTGTAATTACAAATTTGGCTTGGTTCATGCAAGTTCAACTCAATCCAGATTCTTCTGTAAATGTTGAGCATTCAAATCCAACAGAGAAATGTTGCTGGAATTACACAAAGGACAAATTTAACTCAGACAGCTTAATGCCTGTGTGTTTCTCATGTGCATGTCTCTGTTTGGTTCCATCATGCAGGAAGCAAATGCACAGATTGTAAACTACTGACAAAAGCATTTTATGAGCAGCTGAAATACTTGCCAGTTCCAAATACATTGCAGGTATGGGTCTTTTCAGTCAACTCACAGATTTTTTTTTTTATTTTTTGTGCTAAGTGATTCAGTGCCTGCGTACAATCCAATATAGATTTTACTTCTTTCCCTTGGTTCTCCTTGGTGGGTTATTTGTTTGCAGCCCTACCAGAGCAAAAGCCTACCTTGTCCTTGCCCCAGCAATACTCAGTAAAGCAGCTGATGTGAGAAAATAGATCACTGAACTGGTGTTCAGTGGGAAGAACTTGATTCAAAAGAAGATGGTAGATACCACCAAAAAAGGACATTTCCAAAGCAGCACCAGACTCCAGAAACAAATAGCCAGAGGTGTCCTGCACCCCAGAAGTGTATGTCACCCAGGCACATGACATTTTTCAGCTGCAATCCAGGATGTGTGGTGTTGCAAATGAAGGGTGCAAGCAGAAGTACTGCCAGGATACAAATAGACAAAGTGCATAAGGGGAAAAGCAATGAGTCTTTATCAGTCATACAAAGGCAAAGCCTGCTTTAGTAAGGTTTTTCACGCCTGCACCTTTCCTAGAGTTGCACATTGCACAAGTGTGGGCTCATGCATGCACTTTTTAGCACAAACAGTGTAAAATTTCTGCTGGATGCATTAAAACACCATGATTCCTTCCTGTGCACAAGCTATTTCTCTGGAAGTTTTCAGCTCCTTTTTGACGTCTTCATTCTTTTTCTTTGACCAAGAAAAACAACCTTTCCTCCCTTTCCTTTGCAGCACTAATGCATTTATTAGAAATAAACGACTTTTTACTTTTTTTTTCCTAGCCGAATCCAACATATAAATTACCTACTGGTTGATAGGCAGGATATTTAAGGAGGTAACCAATTTCCACAGTATTAACTAGTATTAACATTGTATTAACTAGTATTAACACCTAATTCAAAGGTGTGATTCTGCTTCTTTATATTCTGGAGAGGTTCAATAATGCTCTGAGAGTCTTTAGCTCTCCATACTAGAGACTTTTCTGAGAACTTATGTGGTCCTCCATCACAATTCTATTACACATAAACTTTGGAGAATATAAGTTCTTTTTCATGCTAAATATATCTATAATCATCTCTGTGGTCTCTTAAATCTTAGAAGTTATGAACATGAAACAGGGAGGGAAAGTCCTTTATTCATCTGTTTTTGCAGCATACAAATCTCCTTATTCCAGCTCAGTGTGAATTGGTTAGACTGTCCCCCAGAATTTTTAGGATGAGATTAATTTTGAGCGATTCACAATCTTCTGGTGTCTTGCAAAACCTAAAGCTGGAGAGTTGCAGATCTCCCTTTAGAGCTACAGAAGTGTCCCTGCTTCTCAGAAGCTCTACAGAGTTTCTCCTAGTGGCGTTACCCTCAGACCCCATTATCCATCTTTGGCTGAAAGTGGCCCTGCACAGAGGCAGATGATAAGTTAACATTGCAGATTTCAGAGGCCACAGTCTCAAAAACAGAGTAGTGAGTGCACAGAGAGCTCCATCAATAGCCATTACAAAGAGGCTACCTAACTGATTCTGGGAAATCATATTCAAATATTTAAACAAGACTCTTACCATCCATAATGATGATAAAAACCCCTACAATGAAGCACTACCCACTTGTAATTGCTGATTATATGCTGGGATTTTCAACTGAGGCTTTTTCCTTACTTGCCTTATTATCACAAAATTGGTCAGAGATAGTTAATATAATGCACACAAAAAAATTAGACCTTGCACAGAGCAACCTGTACTTTCGTTCCTCATTTTCAGTTTTATTAGAGACAACACTAAGCAATTTCATGTTAAGGCAGAGTGAGGCAAAATTGAATACATTTTACTGTCATTGTTTTGTATAGCAAAACCACAAAGAACATATTTTCCTCGAACAAAAACAAGGATCACTTCATTAAAATCTTAAAAGCCATTACCAAGAACAGAGGCAGATATGAACCTGCCCAGATTCTCTCTTTGTTTTGCTTTTTGTTTGTTGTTGGTGGCGAGGTTTGGTTTGGTTTGGTTTTGGTTTTTTGTGGGCGTTTTTGTAATTATTTTTTGTGCTTGTTTTTTTCTTCCTCATAGCTTGTACATCCACTTAAGAAAAAGCTTGAAAACCAGCTATGCTTGCAAAACCTCTCGTCCAGGACAGAGAGCTGTTTCCATTACAATAATGTTTACCCAAGTGAAGCACTGTGACACTCCATTAAGACACACAGCAGGAGCAGTGCTACCCTGGCATCTACCTGCAAGATGCATCAGGACCAGGCTGTGGTCCTGGTGCTGCAAGAACCCCTCTCACTCTTACCTTTACATTTGGGTGTTCCCCTCACCGTATCCTCGGTGCCTGAGCTTCAAACGCAGCCTGCAAGAACAGGGTAGAGACAGGTCTACATTTGTTATAGCTGCTTGCTCCTAGTCCTGGCCTAAAGGGTCTCCATGTTCTTTCTGAGAGGCCTGTAGAGTGGGAGGCCATGGTAGAAACCACAGGCTCCCCATGTGCTTTCATTCCTGTGCTGAGTGCTACCCTTTCAATCAACTGCTTAGCGACAGCTCTTGGGTTCCAGGGTTGCAACTGGCAGCCTGCTAACTCTGTTGTGCAACAGAATCTGCTGGACAGATGTGTTTGGATGCAACAGTACCAGAATATATTTTTAGTGAGTGTTCATGAGCTATTTTCTGGATGGTAGCCCAGCATGCCTTCAGGTCCAGCTCAAATAAAAGAGAGAAATGGGGTGCTTCAGCAATGTCAACAGAAACATCCTTGAATGGCCAAATCCTCTGCATGAGAAAAGAGAAGACACAGGCATTTGGTTTTAATCAGTGGATTTCCATTGGGAGCTCTCTGCATCATTGTCTGCTGTCCCCTGTCTACTCTGACCTTCAAACAAGTGGTTGGAGACCAAAAAGCTTCAACCCAAACGAAGCCACTGTGACACTTGGTCCAAGCCTGACAGCAAGCAGAGCCTCTCATCTCTGGGTGGCCCTTTCTGCACCTATGAAGAGGTGCAGACAGAAAACAGGGAAGTACAGGTGTTCTTTCCCTGCAGTCATTAGTCATGAGCTCATGAGTAGAAGAGGAAAGTTAAGTTCACTCTCACAAGGGTTGCAGTAATTTGTTTTTCCTTCCTGCCAACTTGTGAAAGGACGACCTGTGCCTAAGAGGAAAGGCTCAGACAAAATGGGTAGTGTTTGCATGTGGATGAATGGCAGATAGATACCTTCCCTCTCCAGAATGGGCAGTTGTTCTGCTGGCTGTGTTGAGTGTCTTCACTGAAGAAAATTCCTACTTAAAAGGGATCCTCAAATGCCATAACCAGATGTGTACTATGTATTCATCTTCCTGAACTATCTCACCTGATTTTCAACCTCTCTTTTACCTATTCTTCTTGATCCCTCTCACCTTTAGCTGCATAAACAAACATATTTGCCAAACACTGAATGTGATTTCTCATCAGGGAAATATTTCTCTTTTTCTTTCTGTTGATTCTGTGGAGGAAGAGACCCTATTACTTAGTATCAATGCACTGAAAGAGAACCTGAATTCTTTTTGCAAGTATAATTTTTGTCATCTGAAGGCTGGGTAAACCTCTGTTGTTTAAATTATTTAAGGACTCATTCATTACTATACTAGTATGTCTCCATTAAAAACATACAGGAGGAAAATAGCTCATTCGGCAGTAAAGTGTTTTGGTAAGCTTCTAATAAAAAATAAATTAGCACTATGTAGCAATTGTAATTTAATAATTCTCAGCTTGCTATGATATACAGCAGAGTAAGCAAGCCTCATTTGTTTCTTATACATACACATTTTATGCATATAAATACGTTTGACATCAGCTTATATGCAAAGCTATGTTCTTTCCTAAGGATTCATATATCAAATGATATTCAAATTATATCTGGCTCCAAAAAGCCCTGCTGGGATATCCAGCAACTAAATGAGTTCATTCAGAAGTATCATTTTCAAACAGGAGTTACAGAAATTAGGGACTACACATATTTTGTGTGATTAATCAGGGCATTTTATCTGCCAATACTTCTTAGAATCACTAATTGGTTTTCCACTATCTGTGCATGGTAGGTCTTGGTTAGCTGTGCATTAACAAAGGCCAAGTCACTGGCCCTGCACTGTCAGACATCATTATTTTCAATCAGACCAGTTGGTTTCTAGGGAAAATTACAAATCCATTGAATATTTGTTTGTTAGGCCAGACACGGAGCTCATACATTTGAGGTTCAAATGGAACCTTCCTTACTTTCTGGCATTAAGAGATAAAAACTGAATTGAGTTTCTTGTTTGCTTGATGGTGTCTTTTTAAAAAAATTGCCACTTGCCTTTTTGTTTGGAAAAAGTATCCCTTTTTTCCCCCATTTTTTTTCCTTTTTTAATTTCCTTCTTTTTCAGCTTAAAGTGTGAAGAAGATATACATCTGATAATAAGAGTATCTCTCTACCTTTTAAAAATATACCACTAGAAAGGGCAAACATAGCCTTGACTAGCTGACGTATTTGAAATAAAGTATTTCTCTAATTATCTGCTTAAAACTTTGTATTGAGTGAAGTAGGTCAGGAACCGATTCTGGCTTGGAGCAGGCATGTGTGCCTGCAAAAGTCAATGTAGTCACCACTTCTGCCATCAGGTATAATTATCCTGGTATTTTGGTTCAAGTGAATAAAAGTAAGTGGATCGTTTCTGTCTGAACTCTTCCTGGGAGCAAATAAGCAAAGGAAATTAAAACATCCTTTAAAACTGTTCAAATCATAGAATCATAAAATGGTCTGTGTTGGAAGGCACCTTTAAAGGCTATCTCATCCAACCACCCCTGCAATAAGCACGGTCATCTTCACCTAGATCAGGTTGCTCAGAGCCCCATCCAACCTGACCTTGAATGTTTCCAGAGATAGGGCATTTATCATCTCTCTGAGCAGTCTCTGAGCAGTGTTTTTACCCATATTGTAAAAAGCTTCTTCCTCGTATCTCACCTAAATCAACCCTTCTTCAGCTTAAAACCATTCCTCCTTGTCCTATTGCAAGAGGCAATAAAATGTGTGTCAACTGCAAACCTACTCTTTCCCTCCCACTTCTCATTTTTCCTTCATTTCTTATTTCAAGAAATAACCAAGTAAGAAATAATGGAGTCAGCTATTTGTTAAGCAAGAAATGACCAAAAAACTCTCTTTATATTGCCAAACTTGAAATAAAATTAATGGGAATCATGTGTTAATAGTCAGCTATTTTTCCTCGAGTATCTGGCATGATTTTTTTCGCTACTTGTTTTCAAGTATTTACAGATTTTCTTTAAGCATATTAAGTAACCCTTAGAAATAAAAAATGTGGCTATGGTATGTGGAAAATCATGTTGGCTGTCAATCAGAAGTCTGAGAACACCAAGTGAAGGCTTTATTCTCTCATCCTCAGGTACACACAAGGCGTTTCCCTCAGCTTCTCCCATGTCACTATCAGCGTAATCATGTAGGCATTTGTGGTAGGGTGCAGTGTGTGTTTCCAGGAGTCAGGGCACCAACATACTTGGGGATAGGAGAATCAGAAAACTGAATTTTGAATTCTCAGTCAAAAAGACACACCAGAGTACTTTGAATGCATCAGCCATGAAGTTACAGCCTAGGCTGCTGTCATCTGTCCTGTTTGCATGCCAGTGAGAGCTACATTACACACCAGGGAAAGGAAAGACATAACTTCTACAGAAAGAAACCTAACTAAGGCACCAAGATGTCTGTGCTGCAGGAGGCTTGTATCAGCCATGCAGTGATCAAGAAAGACCCCACAGGAAAAGCTAGACACATCTTTCAGGTAGTTGGGCCCATCCAAGTTGGAGGTTCACCTCTCTCCAATGACTTCATAGAGAAGCTAAACCTGAGGTTGCCATCTTCCAGCTTCAGGCAGAACTTAAGACCACCCTGTTTATTGTTCTAACAAAGCAATATTTCTCCCTCCTCCACCCTCTTCACTGAGTTACATCAAGGATGAGCTACCTATGAGCGGGACACAAGGCTTCATCTGCCAGGGCAGCCTCTTGCAGGGCTTTTAAAAGGTTTCAGTTCCTTCAGAGCCTGTCTTCTCAGTGTAGGTCAGGAGAAGCTGCTGTGTTACGGGTGGATATTATGGGCTGCAATATGAATGAATTAGAGCTAAAAACCACATCCAGAAGTTTTCCAGGGAGACAGTACAGCCCTGCTACCTGGGCGTGATACAGGTGTTACAGGTGGATATTATGGGCTGCAATATGAATGAATTAGAGATAAAAACCACATCCAGCAGTTTTCCAGGGAGACAGTACGGCCCTGCTACCTGGGCGTGAGCTTGGGGATTACAACAACCTGCCTTCCCTCTCCATGTCACCACAAAGCTCCTCTGTGACCATAAACAATCTCCTTGATCCAAATCAAAGGAGTTCAGCTTCCATGTTTGCAAATTCCTGCCAGTAAAATGGGAGTGATGGCTCTTCTCCACTTCACAAGGGTGTTGCAAGGATATTACACTAAAAATTGTGAAGCACTACGAACATGAGTATTTAGGAGAACATCAGAAGGTATAATTCCCTCCATGCTTCCAGACTAGCCTGCTCCTTCATCTTTTCTTTGCTGATGAGCTGAAGTAGAGACTGTAGCTGACAGATATATTTCCCTTAAAAAGGTGTGAAACCATTTCTTTTAGAATAATGATTCCTTCACAAATCCATTTCCAGGCTCTCAGCTCAAGGTCCATGAAAGTCCTAATTTTGTGATTCAATTTCTTTTGGGCTTACAACTTTCAAAGGGCTACAGCTTTGCAAAACAACTTCTACTGGAAAGATTTCATATTCCTACCAGGAAAGGAAGACTTGTTTCAATGTAAAGATTAATTTCCAGTAGTACAGGCAGTTAAAATATTGTGAGATTAACAAAATACCACAAAAAATTGCAATGTAACATTGTTCTTCAAGCAAAAAGTTAGACTGACTTGGCTTTTAAAATTACTTGAATTGGAACCTAAGTCACTGTTAATAAAACATTAATCTATTTAATAAATATAGAATTTTTAAGTTTTTCCTCCCATTTTATCTGTATTTAAAGTTATTTTTACAGCTTAATCAATTTTATTTTTTTTTAGTCTAAACATGTTTCCTCCCCAAACAAGTGTAGGACATAGCTCTTACGTAGGGTCTTACTCATCTTTGCCATCACTGTACTTCCCTCCAGTAATGGAGAACATAGTCTACTCTTTCCTACTGTTTTATATATGCATTAAGTGAAATTATACTGCTTTTTTGACCTATTTTTAAAACATTCAAAATTATTTATGGTTGTGTTTATAAAATTGTGAGTAACAGGGGACGTATTCTGAAAGGAGATGAAGAGTAAACAGGCTTGTTAGTGTATAATTATTGTACATGAGTTTCTGGTTAGTTGTTTCTATTTCACAAGCAAATAGGATGCACTTGAAAGCTTCATCATCTATTCATCTCCAATACTGGCACAGCAGATGAGAACCTTCAAGGAGGGGTAGAAATGTCAAGTCCAGTAACAAATTTACACTATAATATGGTGAAAGAGGAAAACAGTTTATGTTTATATCATGTTTATGGATTGCTTTCTCCAACATGGTGCTGTTTATCCTGGAGAATAACATTTTAAAAGCATATTGACAAAATGTTTCTCTTCTCACTGAAGAGCCTGTATTTTTATATTGGATGCTTATTATATTAGTGTATTTAGGTGAATTTAGCAAAACTAATCACAGCAAATTTCAGTAAGAAAGGAGCAGAAGTGAGAGCATGCTGCAGAAAGCAGAATCTCATCCTCTAAAAATGGTTTGTCTAAACTGAGGTTACCAGCTTGAGTCTTCTCGTAGCTGTCTGGTCACTCAGCTCTGCAGTTTTCCACACTGGCTGCCTCTCTCTGGAGCAAGGGCTGTCATCTCTGACCTGGCAGGTCATGAAGCAGGTGCAGACCAACCTTGGGTAGCTGTTATGTCATGGTGCTGCATACTACTTGGGCACAGCGCTGCACCCACAGAACTTGGCTCCTGCAGCACCCAGCCCAGGTGCAGTGCAGGCAGTGCTCAAGGAGCCCAGAGCCTGAGCCCAGGGATGTGCCCTGCTATCCCCTGGCTGCAGGGATCCTGCTCTTGATCCATGCTCCTACACCGATAGTAAACTCCTGGAGCAGCAGCAA
Source organism: Anthoscopus minutus (assembly GCA_013399455.1). Taxonomy (NCBI): domain Eukaryota; kingdom Metazoa; phylum Chordata; class Aves; order Passeriformes; family Paridae; genus Anthoscopus; species Anthoscopus minutus. The sequence goes on along the minus strand of VWYI01001377.1, from coordinate 15,316 downwards.
GTACAAAAACCAGAGAGTGGATGTACTTAGAAGAGATGAGCACAAATTAGCCCCTTGTCAGGAATGACAGAAAGCATCAGACAGGTCTCTCCATGCTCTACAAGGTAAAACTCCTGCATCTACAAGATCAGCAAATGAGCCATCATCTCTGAGGGCACCAGCAGACACATGCACCTTTACCCATGTGATTCAAGCCCCACGAAGACACTGTGAATCCAGAATGAGTTTGTCCTTATAGGGAGCAAATGCTTACTGCTCTTGCAATGCACAGCCTAGGTTACCTCACCTAAAACTGAGATTTGGATAAACATTTGGCAAGCCAGCCATCTAGGTTTTGATCATGAAAGTGTGCTGAAGAAGCAGAGCAAAGAAATTTAATCTTTTGAAGTTGTCATCATGTTGGATTAATTTAGCAGGCCATGCTTCAGTTCTGTTTGCATTAACACAAAGTGTTTGATTGACTTCGACATTAGAGTGAAATAGATGGATATTAATAAAAGGATACAGATAAGGAGCTAGAGAGACAGATACTTGGATCAGATTGTTAATGCTTTTACACTCAGACTTGCCTATATATAAAAAATTGCTTTTGCAAACATCAGAATGTTCATTACACTATTCAGAAACAGAGTTTTACTGTGACAATCTGCTGAAAACTGCCTCTGTGATGGAAATCAGTCACTTATTTTGCTGGATTGTTCATAAAACTGACAGGCAGGCTCTGACTGAATCTGAGAAGCCTGCACCTGGTCAGAAGACTGTGAGATCTGACAACAGTCTCTCTGTTACTAATAATTATGCACCAGTTTAATCACCAACCTCATGCTTAGTAAATTGAAAGCATACAACTGAGTAAATGATGAAGCTATAGGTATTTAAATCATACAGCAGTTTTTGTTCCATTGGCATGGTGATGAGTTGCTCTTTTTTTCTAAATTCTAGATGATGCTGACAGTGTTTAAAATTGAGGTTAGAAATTACAGCAGAAGAATCTGACTTGTGACACATCTTGTAAAATATGTCATTGTGCCCTGAACCAAATATAGATTGTTGATCACTTAAATCCACAGCTCAAAACACCTGCAATGCATATAAAATTAAACCTCTCTTTATTTCCAATGCACAATGGTCACTACTTTGATTCCTATTTTGCACTCAAATTAGTTCAGCTGAGAAAAACGGAGTACAGATGCAAGTTTGATTAAATCATTAGTAAGTTGTCCTGGGTCAATTTTAATCTATCACTCTTCAGAAAGAATTAAGAAAGATCTCTTAAGGGAGAGTTAAAAGGTATTTTCAAGGCACAAATCTCATCTATTGTCAGATGTGTTGGTTTTTGTGTGTGTTCTGGTTTGGGTTTATTTTTGCTTTCACCTACAGGGGCAATACACTATTATTTCTTTTAAAACTTCATGTTCTTTTAATTATGTTACTCTTATCACAGCAAACTGTCTTCACTACCACCATGCCTTTCATTTGACTGGCCTTCAGTGCTAGCAAATAATCACAGGGAAAACTTAGATAAGTATGCTGAAATTTTAAGGGATCTAACTTCAATCTTAGTGTCAAACTAACACAAGCAAGTGTCCAAGCTCCACTTCCCAGTGGCTTACAGAGATACCAGAGTGCTCTAGTATTGCATAATGCACTGGGAATTACTGGTGCAATTCCCATTGCTGTAAAATGCTGCTAAAAAGAGGCTACCCTGCACTTGAACTGCTCCCTTCCTTTGAATGCCATGTACCTGGTACTTCCTGAGTTCTGCTGGCTTAAGGGGAATTTAGCAGCTTCCAGGAAGGAAGGGGGAGAGGAAGGGGAGACATGAGACCATCTAAGATACTCACTCCTCCTGGAAATGATGGGGGGATAGCTGAGCCAGGCTCTTCCTGCACCAGACAGGGGAGAAAAGGAATATCATGCAACGTCTGCTGTCAGAACAGGCTAAATCCAGTCATTGTCTCAACCCTCCCACCCCACTACAACCACACAGCTTCAAACAGCAGCAGCTAGACAGGCTCTGCTCCAGGCTGTGACAAGCTGGACATCTTCAGCTATCCTAGCAGCATTTTAAAATAATCTAGCCAGTTGCTTAGCTTTACTGCCTCTAAGACAGTCACATATATGGAACAGGGGCTATATAATACATCCAAAGAACTGGGGCTGTTTGACACTTGACAGATAGACAATTTGAAGTTTAGATAAAATAAAATATGCCTGCCAGATGAGACTTGCTTTATTCATCTTAGCCTTCACAATACACAAAATAAAAACCTAAAATTAATGAAATTAACATACTGCTGTATAATATGATAAATGTCTAAGTTTGCCTGAAGGCATCCTACTGAATTGTCTTCCGGCTGACTATCCAACTCTGAAGAGCTGCTGGGCACAGAGAGCAGCAGAAATCCATTACTTACATAAAATTATTCTCGTTCTTCTGAAGTAATGTGTTTCCCTGGGAAAAGAAGGTAGAACATGGCTGGAGATTTCCAGAGCATCATTTCAGAAAGCCAGAGACCTGCTTACATGTAAGATCCCAAACTGAGCTAGAAGGATACTCCACTGCTACATGTCAGAAGCACACAGGGCTGCAGTGCTGCCCAGGCACTCAGGGAATGAGGAATAACACTAAAATGCTTCCCATCTCTTAGTATTTTGAAAGATATTTAATTATCTTTCCTTTAAGCATACCGCCTTTGTAGCACAGAGATACATTTAATTGCATTCTTTCTGTTCTTTTACATCTTTACCAGCGAGGTTAAACCACCAGCAAAGAGACTCTCCAGCCTAGAAAATTCCCTGGGTATGCACCTGGAGTGATGGCTGTGAACACTGTAGGGCTCTGGGGCAGGATGCACTGAGAAATCTCTCCTGAGGAGCAAGCCAATGGTCGGTGATTCTCTCCTGGTCTTAGGATGCCTGATAAATAGTCAGAGGCTGAGAGAAAATCCTTCCGTTTTAGTGCTAGAAATAGAAATTAGAGTAAGTAGGCTTCTCTGTCTTGGAAATGTGAAACCAGTCACACCAAAAGATGTCTGGTCCAGAAGGACAATGGGCAATTTTTACCCCACATATGCAGTGAAGACAAAGGTTATGATGTTGCAATGAACTGCTAATGACTATTTTCCATTTGGTTCATCCTTGTTAACCACATCATCTGCCACAATGCTAAATATATCAGAACCGAAGAGGACTTTGAGGTGTTTAAACCCATTTTAGTAAATACACCTTTTTAGAACATGTGCAAGACCCAGTGGATTTTTTAGTATTCACTACATTTAATGTTTTAACAATCTGCATTGCTTAGGGGAAAATCCTGAAGGTTTGGGAAAATCAAAAGAGCTCACACAGTACATTATTTTTAAAAAATCTTCGTGGTCAGCATGAGGCTTTTATAGGTGTATAATGATGCATCAAAATTATTTACTATTATTGGTAATTATAACTATTTAGGACAAGTCTTTAAAGGGATTAGGATAAGTTTCTTCAAAGGGATGCTTTTGTTTCAAAATAAGTCTGCTTTCAGCCCTCTGCGCTTCTATTTGAAAGTCACAATTAAATGGCCAAATCAAGTAGAGCAGTAAGTTTTAAAGACTTGCTGTTCTATTAATTATATTGCAGTATGTAACATTTCTGCACAGGGACCTTCTTCTAATATTTCCTAACCCCCTACCTCATGAATTTTAATTACATGTGGCAAAGAAAAGCCCACATCATTAAGACCATAAAATATGTATTTTATAAGCCCCACCTTGCAATTACCTCCACAAAACAGGGCCTTGGAAAGCAACAATATTCCTTCCCATTCCAATTAAATAAGCTATCAGTATCTCCAGAATCATTCTGTTATCATCTGGTGACAGATGATAGCAAGAAAAGGCAACAGAACTTGGGTGTCTATGTGAGAGGTGTCACAGGCAGAACTGCCCTTCATTATGTTGTTTTCAAATGATTTATGGACATTTCCTTTGACAAAAATGAAATGAGGGATTTACTGAAAACTTAAATAAGAGGAGATATACTTTTAAGTTATAAAACCTAAATAAATCTGAGATATACATAAAAGCAGGTTAACAACACATTGAAATTATTTTTTCAGTTGTGTAAAACCCTTTCAAAGAGGCTGAACTGGCATCAAAACAAAATAATACTTTTTTTTTGTAGGGCGTTTACAGGGACTACAACATAATGACAAAAAAATTAAGCAAGAATGAAGAGTCCTTTCACTTTTCATCTGCAACAATATTTCTTTGTAAATTTTAATGCAAATTATTTTATAATTTTAACAACATTGCCCTGTTACACATCTAGATATATGTGTATTATATGTATTATATACCTCTAACAATTCTGTAAATGAACAGACAAACATCCAAGGAGAACATGTGGGGTTCTTTTAAAACAACAATATCTGCTACAAGTTTTGTCCTATCTCATCTAATGGTTATCTATATTTTTTACATATTATCCAAAAAGCATGAAGACCTTCCCTCTCAAGGATTGCTACAAGTTTTGTCCTATCTCATCTAATGGTTATCTATATTTTTTACATATTATCCAAAAAGCATGAAGACCTTCCCTCTCAAGGATTGCTACAAGTTTTGTCCTATCTCATCTAATGGTTATCTATATTTTTTACATATTATCCAAAAAGCATGAAGACCTTCCCTCTCAAGGATTGCTACAAGTTTTGTCCTATCTCATCTAATGGTTATCTATATTTTTTACATATTATCCAAAAAGCATGAAGACCTTCCCTCTCAAGGATACTGCAGAGCTTTGTGACTAGCTTTGTGAGCTAGCCAAGATGAATTCCTACTTCTAGGCTCTGTTTTCTCCAGTTTTATTCAGTCATCTTAAGGACAACTCTGTGTCCAACACCAAAAAGACAAGAGCTTAAGCATGACCAAGGTTATCACATGCAACTGCAGCATCAGTATCTCATAGATGGAAAATTGAACTGGGCTCCTCAAATTAGCCCTGAGTTATTTATATAAATACACCTAGGGATTTTTTTTCTTTTTTTGTCCTAATATACCTGCTGCCAGGTGTACTAGCACAGTAAGGACATGTCTTTTGAACTCTTACCCCTGCCTTGTGTTTACAAAGGAAACACCTCTAGAAATGGCAACGAACAGAGAGTTCATTTCTGCCTTCCAGCCTTCACTCATCTGCCATCAGTTTAGCACTACATTGCTTTATATGATGCCAATCAGACTTCTGCCTCTTGTGCTGGGAAAGGAGGCAGAGTTTGTGAAGAGCCTGAGAAGAACAAACTAGCTCATACGTAGATATGCTGACAGACAGAGAGGCCACACAGCAGGTGTAAATCACTGTTATCAGAACAGTTGAGGCAAGCTTCTCTTCACGAGCCAAATGTTCTACAGAAGGTGCTGTGTAGGCAAGCTATGTCTGAGATTGTTAAAAGGTATTTAGACCTTGAAATCTGTTGCATTTCTGCTCATAATGGAAGTATAATGTTTTCAACTAATAGTTCCATTTTGCAGTTCACATAAATTAAGAGTATTCAAGTTCCAGATAATTAATTGTGTGGCATATTATAACCTCTTCAAAAGAGGTATGTAGTAGATTTACAGCCTGGGTGTTTAATGGATTAATGTTTAATGACACATAACTAACCTTGACTTGCTTAAAGTTCATTGATTTAGTGTTTAATGAAATAAATGAGAAAAGGGCAACATGGAGCTTACATGAGTAGGTTTATAGAGAGATAATATACAAAATTGCAAAAAAAAAAAAATTATATTCTACAATTATAACAATTACTAAAAAAGGTAGAGAGAAAGTGAGTTGTACTTGCAGTGAAACAAATGCTGGAAACTGGCACTTTGAAGTGCAGACATAATGAATGTTTGTTTTATGAATCCATCATTTAAAAGGTCTAAAGCATTGCCTTTCTGAAAATGAAAGTGTATAAAGACAATTCGTACTTTTACATATCTGGAAGTACAGGGCTTTGAATAAAATCTTAACTCAAGCATCAATACTGTGTGCTGTGCAGTTACATGGTGCTGCACAGAGCTGGTGAGCAGAAGTGCCCCCAAGACATTTTTACACCAAAGCTGGGTAATAGGAGTCCTAATCAAAGCCCAGGGGTTAATAGGAATCCTAATCAAAGCCCAAGGGTTAAACATCTGCCCTGTAAGTGACAGCTGTCATTTACAGCATGCCATAAACCTGAGTTTAAGAAAGATCTTAATGGTCTTATACAGCTAAGAAATAAATGCTATCTCAAGATTCTGAAAGAATCTTAAAAATATTTATCACCATTTTTTAAATAAAAAGCCCTGATTAAATGAGGCTGTAGCATATCAAACTAGACTTTGAATCTCCCCAGATCAAGCTCAATGTCATAGCAGTACATTCATCTTTTCACAAGAAGGAAAAAGGTGCCCAGCTGGAGAAGTACAGAGGATGTGCAGATATTTAGCTCCAATCTAGCAGCTTTTTTCTGAGCATGATTAACATTAAGAGTTTTGCTTGATAGGGAATACAGTGCTCAGCACTTTTTAAGTTCCAGTATGTAACTACTACTTTGAGGAAACAAAAAATAAAGACCAAAAAAGATCAACAAGTTGTAGGACTTGGCCATTTGCAAGGTGAGTTAATGGATAAAACTCTCCATTTGAAGATTTAAGTGTGTTTGAAGGAAAATTTTGATAATGTCCTGAGAAAATCATCTTCTTGTCTTAGTGAAGGGGTAAAACCCTCCAGTTTGAACAACTCTATGAAGCTCTAATTAAAAATACAATAGAATATTTGGAGAAAACATTTCATATTTATATTTATTTATATTTTTATATATAAAAGCATTTATATTCAGGAGATCAATTAGGTTGGAAAAGTCTTCTGAGGTTATAGAGTTCAGCCTATGACCAGACACCACTGTGCCAACTAGACCATGGCCCTGAGCACCAATCCAGTTTTTCCTTAAACACCTTCAGGAATGGTGACTCCACCACCTCCTGAACAGTCCATTCCAATCACTCTTTTCATGAAGAAATTCTTCCTGATGTCCAACCAAAACCTCTCCTGGTGCAGTTTAAGCCTGTATCCTCTCCTGTCACTGGCTGCCTGGGAGAAGCCGCCAACCCCCATGTGGCTCCAACCTCCTTTCAGGCAGTTATAGAGAGTGATAAGGTCTCCCCTTGAGTCTCCTCAGGCAGAACAACTCCAGCTCCCTCAGCCACTCCTCACAGGGTTTGTGTTCCAGACCCTTCCCCAGACTTGTTGCCCTTCTTTGGACACACTCCAGCAGCTAAACATCCTTCCTAAATTGAGGGGGCCCGGAACTGGACACAGCACTCTAGGTGCTGCTTCCCTGCTCCTGCTGGCCACATTATTCCTGATTCAAGCCAGGATAATGTTGGCCAAGGCTTTATACTCACAGCTTCTCTCTTTAAATGATGCTTACTGTCAGCACAGAAGGAGCCAGTGGTTCTCAGATCAAACATTCAGATTAAGTATTTTCTTTGGCACACGTGAATTTTCCAGTAGGCTGCGAACTCAGTGAAGTACGTCTGGAGCCAAGTGTTACAGGACCAGAACATCAGCGTGATTAATTTTGCAGTGTATGTATCTCACAGGCAGAACCTTGTCAGGTGTCAAATAGGAAATGCTTTACATATTTCCCTACCTACAGACTGTGCTTCAGGTCCAGCCTGTCAGTCCTTTGTCATGACAAATTCTCTAAGAATTCAACAATTTACCCGGAGAGTGCACTATTGGAGGCACTAATAGCATCAGTAAAAAATAAGAATAATATAAACCTCACAATTTTCATTTTAAATTGTCTTCCCAAACACCAATTAATATTCACCAAAAGAAACTGTGCTTTCTCCCCATTGTTAGGCTCCAGAAAGACTCATCCTGGAAAAACTAATCCTAGGCAGGGTAATGTTGTTTCCCTTTCAGACTTCTGTCATGGTCAGTTGAAAAATCTTCAAGGTTTGTAACAGTTTCTCATATGCCCCACAGAAGGCAACTGCCATGTGATCACAACCCAAAATAGCAGCATAGGATCATGGAGCACACTCTTCCCCACGTGCAAAACACTAAATATGCAAGTAGGTATTGTTAGGCATAGAACAATAGTGGCTCAGGTAGACAGGATTGCAAAAAACAAATCTTCCTAAATATGAGGTAAATTGGGTTGCCAAGAAATTCTCACTAAATGTTCATACTGCCACTAAATCTGTTAGTGAAACAAGAAGAGACTTGCATTTTTTAAAAAACATACATGCCAGTAAAAACAGAAAACTAATTTTAAGATATTTTCCAGATTCTGTAAGCCTTTTTTAAAGTGAAATAATCAGACTTTTTTTGACTGTTTGAATGTTAAATTTGATCAATTAAAATCTCATCACACATAAACCAAAAAACCCCCTACAAACTGTGCTACTGTTTTATTTTGGCATGTTGCTGTGTTCTGATGTAACTACAACCATTAATAAAAATCTGCAAACCATTTTATTTGTGTATTTATTTTGTAAAAATTTATTGTATTTCTAGATGCAAGAAAAGAGGTGGCTATGGTTTTCAAAATAATTAAAGTCTGAATGAATTTTCAAATTTATTGAGTTAGAAGGGGTGCATTTGACACACGCACAGGGAATGACATCTGATTTTGAAGCGAAGTGTAATTCTTTTGGAAGTACTTCACTTAACGGATAAAAGACTCTAAACCTGTCTTGAAATCTGCATCCTATTTGGATAGAATAGGGATATCATCTCATAAAAATGCAGTTAGGATACTTTCTCATTTTAGCAGTATTTGCAGCTCTCTCAATAAATTCTCTCCTGTATTACATGAAGGAAACTCTCACTGCACTGGTGACATTGGTTTGCATGAGCGGCCCCAGCTCAAGCAAAGGCAACATCTGTTTTTTCCCACAAAACACTCAATCCTGCCTTGACATGAAAAAACATGTCTGAAGGTGAAGAAGTAACCTGCAAGCTCTCCCTGGGGCAAAATGAGGCAGAACATTTCATTTCTGTCAGAGTGCAGCTCATGAGTCCTACTACACATACAGATCTCACTTAAGGTTTATGAAGCAAGAACAGGATGTCAAGAGGGACAGAAACCTCCCAGCACACAATCATTCACTTCCACATGAGCTGTTAATGAATCACAGAATCACAGAACTGCTTGGGTTGAAAGGTACCTTTGAAGAACATTTATTCCAACTCCAAAGGAAAGGTCATTCAAAGCAAGTATCTGTAGAAATGAGACAGCACAGAAATTCTTTCCAAATCTCCCTTACCTATGCAATAGTACTTTTAACTTAATTCCTCATCAAAGTAAACTGAATACAGAAAATTGGTCACACTCCCTGTCTTGACATCTGTAGCATCATGTCAACCATTTGTCGTTCTGAAGATTCAAAAACAAAGATCCTGCTCTGCTCTTTAAGTGATGAATTCAGGTTTAATTTTAAATGATGAGATTTTATTAAAATATCAGGATTATTTTTGCAGCCTGTAGGAGTTGAGCAAAAGCAAAGTATTATCAGTTGTATCACCCCAGCATGCAGAGACCCTGCCCTCAACAGAGTCCCATTGTGCTGGGCACATCTCATCTTTGCATGCACAGCCTGAGTCATCCACTACAAAACAATTTCTGAAAGAACCTGGCAGCAGGGCCAGAGGGATTTTGAAGCCCAGGTAGGACCAGTGCCCTATAATCTGCATTTTTATGAAAATCCCTTTCTACAGAGTGCCGAAAGAGTGTGAGAAAGCAATGCCTTTTCACAGCTGTCCTCACCTGCAGAACAGTTTGAGTGAAATCTTCCAGGAGGTGTTTGAGGCCACCAACACACACAGTCAATGACAACAACAGTTGCAGCACCTCAGCTGAGCAGTGCCCACTAAAGGCAGAAAAAATACCTCACCCAGGTCTTCCCAGTACCTGGAAAGAAAACTGGAATCATGGCAGCAGAGAACAATAGTCCAGCTGAGATGCTCTTGCTCTCTTGAGAGCAGATGCCATAATGGTCCCAAAGCTCAATCTCACTTGCAAGGATTACATCCTTAATTTACTTCAGGAAATTCAGAGGATTCCTGTGACAGGAATTCAGTACAGCCTTCAGCCCAGCAAGCAGACAGGGCTTGAGCTGTGAAATATGGTTGCCAGTAATGCTTATTTTTAAGGGACATATTTTCATTGTTTAGATCTTTATTTATCACTTTAGTTCCTAAGGAATTTAAAAACATTTTTTTCCAGCCAATTTTTTATTCAGATTTAAGATTGGATTTTATTTCATGACTGCTTTTTCTTTTGAATTGCTGTCCACAATTTTATGTTTCAGTCTTTTTTCTTGCATGGTTGCCATTTAGATCCTATCATTCACATGGGTAGTTCAGATCACAGATTTGCCCTATATTTATCCAAAATTAATCTTCATCTGCCATAAACTTTAAATGTCACTGTGATGCCCATATCAATCCGTCCTGGTTAGGTCTATAGGACTCCTCACATCCTTTTGTAAATTCTAGCTAAATAACATTATACCCTCCTCAAAATATGATACAGGATCATTTATGCTCTCTTGAATTACAGGAATACAAGACACCAGCTTTAGTGCATACTGTTGAAGTTTTGCTCATTCTCACTTGTCAGAAATCTGAGCTGGTTTTGTATTTATCCAGTTATTTTATTTTTGCTGAAGATCTCCCACTGAGATCCAAGGAACACCCCAGCATGGCCTTGTTGGGTGACAGCAGGCTCCAGATAGGGCAGGACTGCCACTGCACACTGGAGCTCTGCAGAGAGCCTCCTGCATACTGTAAATATCTGTCATTTGGGATAGCAGTTAAATCAGCAGAGCAGCTCAGCGTTGGTCATCTGGCTGTGAGGAGCAGCACTGAACTACATGAAAAATCCAAATGTGCTACTTGGTCCGAAGAAAACCAACCTTTCCTTTGTGGTCAGCTCAAAAGTAAACTCTGACTAATCGTCTCCATCTCAAGTTCTGCAAATCTTTGTCTTCATTCACAGGAAACACTGGGATTTCTCCTGGCACTAGGAACAAAAATAATAGGTGTTTTTTTCCTAATTTTACATTCATTAGTACCCCTATGAGTATCAGATTCCTCTCAGAACTGGTCTACAAGACTCTCTTTCATTTTATTGTAGACCTGCTTTCATTTCAAGAGAGAACTCTACCAGTGAGTTAGCTGTAAATTATCAGCCTGTACCCCAAAAAGCTGCTTTGCAAAACCCTAGCTTTGTCCAGTTTTTTTGGAGTAACTTCTTCCCTCTCTGTTTGAAACAGCACTATTTCCTGCAGAAGCAGAGGTGAAACGGACAGTGATAAAGAGCTAAGGCAAGAGTTCTTCATAGAGCAGTGTTTTAACATTGAAAACAATTTGCAGTAAGTTGTATATACTCAAGGATGTTGTCAGGTGGGAGTCCAAAGACAACAGCTTTCCTTCTCTAGCTAACAAACAAAACCACTGGTGATCCTCATCCCACAAAACCTTTTTTGTTTCATTTGGGTTTGATTATCCTTGTACAAAGAGAAAAATTTCTTCTCTCTTTTGCCCCATTCTTTTCACTGAAAGTGGAATTTAAAAAAAATTTAACTGTATGTTTCTGAGAATACTTTGTTTTGAATGTTGGACATTCCTTTGCTCTTAGCATCAATAAAGGTCAGCCACTCCGTTCTGTCATTGACAGGCTCCACTTCCATTTGTCTAATACATTCCACTTAGCATCACATACAACAATTAGACACATTCTTAATACTAGGAAGTTGCAGAAGAACAAAAGGCATGTGTGTGCTATCCAAGATTTCCTTGGAATGAATTACACTGGATGAATTATTCAGAATTATTCAGGAAAAGAAATTGTTTACTATTCTGTCATAACAGATGCTCCAGACAAAGAAAAGAGGAAGCTGTTGCAGTCTCTGACTGAGCCATAGCTTCTCACAGCTGAACATGGTTGTGCAAATTAGCTGGTAAAGTTTATGGAAGAGCCCAGAAAGAAGCAATTAGAATTACAGTGCTGGTTTGAGAATATGTAGTTTGTAATCAACCAAAATTGTGCAGTTTTCCATATTCTTTGCTGATAATGCAAATGTAACCTTTGAAGGAAACAGCTCTGTAGCACATCCTGAAAGCAAGAAAAAAATACTTAAGTCCAAGCAAATACCTTTGAGGACAGTGGGTTGTATAGGTCTTAGCCAAGTCATTTATGGCCATTGCACAGAGTATGAAATGACTGTGCAAAACCTGTGTTTTGGTCATTGGTACAAGTTACAGGGCAGAACAAGATCCTGAGAGCAAAACAAGAGCTGTGAGAGGACCTGAAATGGCTTTGGACAGGGGACTAAAGAACCCTAGAGAAAGACTGCAGTCTGCAGTGCTGAGTTTAGGGAAGACTCAAGGGAGACATGACAAATAAGTGAATGAATGCCGTGGAAGAGGAATACCACAAACACCTTGGAACTGCCTAGACGACACAGAGCAATGAACTTGAAATGCAAGCAGAAGCATGTTACTGTTGGGAGAAACCTTCTAATAGGAAGAATGGATAAGTGTCAGAAGAGATTGTCTAGAAAGACTTTAAAATTTCAGGTAGGATGGTGATACAGTGAATCATGTTTGCCAGTTCAGAGTTATGTAGAGGTCGCCTCTATGCCACCAAAGTGCCATGGAGTAAAGGAATATGTGAATACCTTACAGATCTCTGGCAGCCAGTTTCTATTTTCTTGTGCTGCACCAGATAAGGGGAAGAGAAATCATTACTGAGCTTGTCTGATTTCATTCCTAGTGAAAAACTGAAGTTTTATCTGAATTTTGGCTTTGTGCAACACCTTTGTTCAAATGCAAGATGGAAAGTATTAACATCTTCCTAGGCCTTGTCTTGGAAGACAAAGATGATATTTAAAGATAATTATCAGTATTTTCTAATAATTAGGCTGAGTTTCCTTTTACACAGTGAAGATTCAGTTCCTGATCTGATGTTACACCGACACAAAGCAAGCAAGTGGCTTCCCATCAGAGGAAGCATTCCCACTCTTCAACGTCTTATCCTTGGCCACATTCTTCTGGCACATTTCCTGTGTAAAATCACCTGATTACAAGGTGTGAGAACCCAGAACATCCCTGTGACAGTCCTGGGTGATCTGAGCCTAGGCCAGAGGGGGTTTAAAGCCTTGGCAGGGGGGGGCAGAGACCCTGGCATGCAGCCAGAGATCCTTTGGCTTTGAGCTTGATCCATGGAACAAATTATTATCACTGTATGAAGAAGTAAAGGCCACGAAAGTGTAGACTTAGAATTCTTAGAATTAAGCTTAGAATTAAGCATAGAATTAAGCTGGAAGGCAAGATGGAGGGAATTGGGCATTGTCCTGTCCTCCTTCCTTCTTCTTCCTAGCCTCCAACTTTTAGGTGATGGTGGCACTTTGGCATTGGTGTAAGTTAAAGGGACACAGTCTAACATAGGTGATAGCTATTGGAAAGTAACTATAAATAAAGTATACATAGTTTATAGTATAAAAGGGAGCACAAGCCCATGGGGAGGGGAGAGTGCCTTGGCCTGGTCTGCTGAACAGACCTTTGCAGGCCAGGCTGAAAATGTTTTCTGATAACCAACAATAAACAACCTTGAGACTGAGAGCCGAAGACCAGACTCGTTCTTGGAAAGCCGGGTTGGAGAAAAGAGACTTTTTACACATCTCGGGGTCATCTTGAGCACAGGAAACCCCAAGAACAAGGTCTAGTCCAAGGCAAACAGAGTGAATGGATGGGTGGGTTGTGGTGACATGATCTGTGGAACCAGCCCTCTAGTATCACCTCAGGATAACATGCAACTACACACAACATCACACTGCATCTCAATATCAGCTGGTACTACCGCAGGGTTACTCATTTGAAAAGCTGTGCAGGACTAATGAACTTCACAATCTGCCTATGAAAATATGCTGCAAAATTTGGAGACTGGAAGTTTCTACAAGTAGAATCTAAGTTGTGCAGCAAACTGGCTAGGATTTCCACATAACTCCAGTGGGAAAAAATCCCATAAGGATGTCTTGAACTGAGTCAGAGAAGTATCCACTGTATTGTTTTAGATGCAGTTCACCTCTGCCACCTCCAGGGCTCATTGTGAAACAACCAACATTTCACTGCTAATAGTTAAATGACAGGGATGAGGCCAGGTTGAAATAATGTTGTCACCTGCTTTGAAACCAGCATAATCCATTGGTAATTATTATACAAAAGTATTTTGTTTTCCCATACTAAATAGATTTCCAGATTCTCAAATTAATCACTGGAATTCTTTCAAGACTCTGCCTTACAGCATGCAGGGGTTCCCTTTGCTTTAACATAAATTAGTATAATTCAAATTCCTGTCCTACTTAGAGCAGGGACAGCTCATACCATAATACTGATCTGTCCACCCAAGATTTAGCAATTTTTTTTGGTTTGTTTGGTTTTTTGTATGACTATTCTAAACGCCATTGTATGGGTTTGGTAGGTCCTATTTATTAATTTTTGGAAGTTTTGCCCTTCTAGAAGTTGCCCAGAATACTTGTTGGAAACTTATAAAGAGAAGGGAATGTTCAGCTACGTTATATGGCACTGAGATACAAGGTCCCTGAAACAAATTAAATTCAAATAATTTCTGTCCTTCTCACAGTCACTGTTGCAAGTTTTTTCTCCTCTGTGTCTTGATATATGGTATTGGATGCAAGAGAATTTCTTTGGATGAAGAAGGATAAATGTCAAACATATAATAATGAAAATACATTAAGATGTTGCAAACCATTAGAATGTGTCATTGCTTTGGCAAAGGAAGAATATTTGCTATTGAAGTATATTGCCAATGCTCTGAAAAACTGGCTAGTCAGTAAAACTTCTTATTTTTGAGATACATTCATTAAAAGTATATAAAGACAAGTTGCAATAGGCGACATATAACCACAGCTGTATGATCTGGATCAGAGAAATATCCATAAATAAAATTTTTCTGTAGTCTGAGTCTCCAAAGACTAGAAATACATCAGCATAAACAACAAAGATTAAGCTGGCAAATGGTAAGCCCTTGATATTCATATTTAATTTTGTTTACTATACTCTATAGTATAGACACTCCCTGGGAAATGCAGGTATTGTGTTTATTGGGAAAGAGGACAATTCCCAGGATATTTTCTCTCATTCTCACACTGGCTATGAAAGAAAGTGAAAAGTAAAGACTGTGTCAAACAATTAAAATTCTTCAGTAGTTCAACTGATGTCTGGAAGAGCAGGACCAGAGGCTAGATGTAGTTAGGGGAATAAGGGATATTTA
>VWYI01001376.1:143626-162585 GCA_013399455.1 Anthoscopus minutus | reverse complement strand
AGGGAAACCCCCACATACCTTCCTGTTAGCATCACCCCCCCCCACCCTTCTCCAACAAAAAATATCTAACAAATGATAGGGGCAAAACTGAATGAGTTATTGCTCTGTTTTCTGGTGGTCAACTGTCTGCAGAGAAAAGCCCTTCCAGCCACCTTTGTAGGGGAAGGAGGAGAGGGACCAGAGAAGATAAAAAATCGTATCTGTGTGTCAGGAGTTCTAACAACTCGTGTCAGTACAAGGTGGTTTATTTCAGCCCAAAGCAGAAGTCTGCTATGGTGTGATTTTTGCCTCTTTTGATAATATGGTGTAAATTTCCATAGCTGAATGCTGCAAAAGTTGGTCACACCTTGTAAAGATTGTATCATACAATTAAGTCATGACACATTCCCTCCTGGGATCATAATACATGAGAAAAACCAATGATAACAATCTAGAAGAATTCTGGAGCTTTTTTTATTCAGAGATAAAACATGAAAAGATCAAATTCATTCTAGGCTGAACTCAGTCTTATTTAATGGTATCTTATTTGGCTAATGGACCAATGCGCCAGGAACAGCTCAATCAATAATTAATCTAGCAAGAACTATCACATTTTTCTTCACCTGGGTACTCTCCAATGCAATTAAATAGCAAGTGTGAAGGTGGGCAAACAGTACTGTGAATGGAGTACTGTTTGTTGATGTTTTGTCTGTCACAGGTTGAGATATTCCAGTACAAACACTTGCAGGATTTTGTTAAGATTGTCTATAGTGGCTTTGTCCAGGTTTTCTTCTGTGTCCTTCATGGTATGCCATACTGGAGGAAAAGGGGATGGAATCAGATGCAGAACTGGAACCCCTATAAAAAGGAAAGTGACATTTGGAGAAGAAATATTGGAGAAGTTCTGTTAAGCGAACTGATACTGCACCATTTAGCAACAGTCAGGTAACTCAGTAAGTTTGCTTTATAGGGTGTGTCACTGCAGCTTCCTTTTACCTTCTCTTGTTTTAATGCTTGTGACTGCATCCCATCATTAAAGACTGTGTTGTGTAAAGCTGCCACATTTCTTTCCTTTGAATACTTTTCCCTCTTTTTTTAAAAAATAATCTGTAGCCACCTGTTGTTGGGGGTTTCGGGGTGGTTTTTTTGAGATTCTTTGCATTATGTGTTTAGGAACTATGGGATAGAGAAATCACTCCAGCTACTCAAACTGAAAACTGATTACCATGTTTGTTGTGAAAGTGTTAAGACTGAACATTCTTGAAGCATTTTTTAAACTCTCTACATAAATGGTAAAACAGGATGTCTTATTTTTACTCTGTAAAATAGAGACAGTGTTGTCCTCAGTTAAAAGACCTTCTATTGGAAAGGACTGTATATATATATATATACATATATGTATCTCAAACCACCTATATGTACTGCAACTTTCAGGTAAAAGAGGAATTAAATCAGTCTTTGGCTTCTCAATTGCTTTTGAGAATGGGCATTTTTTTTTCTCAGCCTCTTTCCTGTTCTACAGTTTTTTCATTCTCATTTTTCAGCTGCATACCACTAAGGAATCAATTTTTTTCATTAGGTGTTACATCAAAGCTCTGAAATTGGATTCAGAAGCCTCAAGTTGGGGCAAATAAGCTTAAAAACCAGGAACATATACACTTGCTCATTTACTAAATGCTGCATTTCTTACTGAACATATATTTCAAAATATAAGAATTTCTGGTACCTCTTAATAAAAAAGGAACGTGATCATCTTCAACCAAGCCTCGATGTGAAGTACTTCGGAAATACTGACTTTCAACACGGTGATTCTTCAGCAGATTCATGTTGTGTAGCTTTCGCTCTGTAATCCACAATGAAAGTGATTATTACAATTTTTGGAAAATGAGGCATGTTAGCACGTTTGAATTATTTTTCCTCCCACATAGAAGCTTTTCCCATCAGAGAAGAAAAAGGCAGTGGTGACTCTTGAATTTGTTTAATTCTTGGAAGACCTCAGGATTGGTGCTGTTACTATTATTTTACAGAAGTGAGAACTAAAACACAGAAGTGAAGCGGTTGCCAAGTGTCACAGAGTGACAATCAGTAATAGAATCTGTTCTGTTGCTTCCAAATGTCTGAGTCCTCTTGAGTTGTTTTATTAACTAAGTATCAAAATCTTCATATAAGTTTAAGATTTCACATTTATGTTATCCAAGATTATTACTGTAAACCAGAAAATTAAAAAATCTGATTTACATGGCTTAATACATTCAGAAGCCACTCACTAGTTGTGAAATTCATTCAAACACCATATCCTTCTGCTTACCAATTGCTTGAAGCCTCTGAAACCATCGAAGAGTGTTTGGAAAATAATTTGGAAAGACTGGGTTTGGCGCACCAATTAAATCCAGTAGTACAAACAGGTCCTAGAGAAAAAAGAATCTTAGTACAGAACACTTTCCTACAACATCAGCAGCAATGAAACTCTTGGTTTCCTGTATAGGTCATGAGTAGGTTTTCACTAGCCCTGATGCCTGAGAGGAATTCACTAGCAGAACCTGATTCCAATCTGATACATTTTCCTGTCTTTCCGAAGAGGGAAAAGATAGGCTATTCCACCGTTCCTCAAGCTGAAGCAGGCTGCATAGCTTAGTGTGCAATTTTTGCGTTATATCCCTTTAAAAGAAAAACGACAGTAGGTAGGGAGAAAGAAGAGTAAATTGCTTCTTCCTCCGAGAACAACAAAGTCTGTCAAGGGAAAGACATTTTATGAGTCAAAAGAAGCAGTGACAGAAGAGAAGTGCCTCAGCAGTAAACAGGGAAAGTACAAGGGAGCAGACAACCAGAATGTTAGTAGGAATCAAAGGAAAACAAGAGGTTCTTGTAGCTTAGTACTGAGCTAGGGGAGATTTGTTCATAGGCCAATACTGTTTGTGCTCTTTCCTTATCACTTTGAATTATCTGTTCCTGAAGAAGGTGGGTATCCTAGTTTATATTCTAATAAATTGTGTATTTTGATGTATTGTGATACTTCTATGACTCCTCCTCATACTTGCATGCAGCAGGTCTAATCACCCAAAAAGCTCTTGCCAATTCTCTATCATATTTCATAATGTTTCCAGAAGCCTGCTTCTTCCTTTAACTTGGGAATTTGGCCAGTTACCTACTAACGAAATATTTTTAAAATTTACCATTTACTGTTTATTTGCCATTTACTGTTGTTCATTAAGGAGGTGAAAGCCACTTACTATGCCCTGCAGCTGGTTTGTAGTTGTTGAACCAGGTGGGTGTGGAGTTGATACCATTTTTTGAGCTAAGTGTCGAGATCCATAGAGGGAATCGGAAGGGGACCATCGAACAAAGGCTTCTTCACCATCAAAAAACATGAGCTGAAGTGAAAGGTCTGGTCTTGACACTGATCTGGCCTGTTGGAGGAAGTTAAAAGTAAAATAACTGATTCTGGTCAGAACATGAAATAAAGGGCAAATACTCTAATCATGTAAGTAACACAAATAAGGATCTATTTTCAAGGTTCCCTAAGCAAACCTTCCTTTGGCTGTTATTATGGTTTAATAGTAGTAGTGATCAGCCAGGGTAATTGTTATTTCTCTAACACAGTGACACATTCTCCAGTCTCATAATTTTGGTTCTGGATAAAAGTTTCATTTCTGACTTTGGAAGACATCAGCTGAGTGTTGAGATGTGCAAAACCAGGTAGCAGCAACAAAATAGTGAGGACATGTGTCAGCAACAACATCTGATGGGAGTTATTATTATTTGATTGCATCACAAGGATTAATATAATTGCTACAGCTGTGCATCAGTGGAGGTGAATTACGCATTTGACAAATTGATGGTTCTTCAAGCCCCTTCTTTTCATTCAGGGGAATTTGCAATCACTGAGGCAACATTATGCTAAATCAAAGCAAAAAGAATGGGGACGTCAGATATGTCTTCCCCTTTCAACAACCAAAAATGTAACAGCACTAAAACCAGAGAATACATATGCTAAGCGTATTTAATGTCACAAAAAACCCATTAGTATGAAATTTCTTCCCAATGTAGAGGGAGTCTACTAGTAATCTGAAGCCTTATTTGAACTGTCAGAATTTCCTAATACTCCACAGCACAGCGAATCCCAGTCTGGTTTAACTGACTGAACAGTTTTGGGAAATGTGGTCTTGACAGTTGCTGTACATACTTTAACCCCTCTATGAATTAACACTACTTCAAGTAAAATTGCATGATGTGGTTAAAAAGGGGAGTCACTTGCAGCAGTCATGTCCTATATGGGCTACAAGTCCCAAAGAGCTGGAGCTGATGCAATATAAACAGTAGTGAAAAGCTTCCATAAATGTCGCTCACATAGGCAAGATGGTATTGATTGTGCTCATAGTAGTATATCAATTTCTCTAATGGCAATGGTTTGCTGCCCTTTGTCCTTTGCACATGACAGAGCTCTGTGGGCACCAGTCATTTTTCATTACATGCTGGAGGAAACTATCAGTGCTATTTGAATTTTAGAAAGCAGTACTTGTGTTATTATTACTATTACTGCTTAACACATTTTAATAATGTAGAGAGATGTCTTTTCTCATTAAATTTAAACTTACCCTACATAACTGGAGTAGTATCAAGATAAAAATCACAGCTTCAAGTCAAAGTATAAATAAATTTGGCTGAAAACATAGCAGAATCTGTTGGCTACCATAAGCAGAGCAAATGGTATGTTGTTAACAGGCTGTACAAGTTGTGGCCTGTGTAAAGTAATTAGTTGCCTTTTTGTCAAATGCTGTCATCTTAAAAGATAAAAAACAATTTTCATTTTAAAACAGTGTATTCATAGTGGAAAATGCCAGTCTTTAAAGTCAGTGCGCAGGTTGTTTCATAAATAATCACTGAGCAAATTTATTATAAATTAAGCTTCTGAATGAAAGCCTGTGTATTACAGGAGTGTTTTGTTTTGTGATTAAAAATATTGGCATATTCTTAATCTTCTCATTCTTAAATATTCACATATCAGAAGGTACCAAATCAGTTTCTGGAAACTACTGTCGACGAGTAATCCTAAAACCTGAGCCGAGTGTGCTCCTAACACTTTGTAGAGTGTCTCTCATATTTCAGAGACCTTTTCCTGTAAAAGATCTGTAAATGTATGAGAATTATTTTTCTGTAAATAGTGAATACTGAACCAGTAGATGGCACTCGTGAATCTATAATCCTACAAATTTGTAATCCTACAAGCTTCCAGAGTTTGTAGGCTCAACAGGTAACACAGGCTGATAACATTATACTTCTTCTATAAGTTCAAACAGTTCAAATTTGTAAAAAAAAAAGAAAAACTTGAAATCCTTGTGGGATGGGGGGACCTAAATGTGACTCTTCTGTACAACAATTAGTTCGTCTGTGTCCCAAAGCAGAATACAACTGAGGGACTTCTGCAAGATTCAGAATGCAACAAAAGTTTTCAATGACCCTAGATATTACTGGATGTGATAGGAACTTCTGAGTCAGGTTCTGTGCCTTTTAGATAGAAAGTTGCACTACATCTTTCCAAGTCTATCAAACATCTATTATTCATGTATCATTTGTTATTTTTATATAGTATATGTTTATATAGATAACTTTTTAATATCTGCCCTTTTTATAAGAAATTTTAATGTGATAATGTACTTTAGAGTAGTAGATACTGATCACTGTTTGTTCTTGGAGTCAGTGGGAGATTTATTACAAGCACAGCAGAGAACCTAGCATGCAAGCATGGGAAAGGAAAGGAAAGGAAAGGAAAGGAAAGGAAAGGAAAGGAAAGGAAAGGAAAGGAAAGGAAAGGAAAGGAAAGGAAAGGAAAGGAAAGGAAAAGGAAAGGGAAAGGAAAGGGAAAGGAAAGGGAAAGGAAAGGAAAGGAAAGGAAAGGAAAGGAAAGGAAAGGAAAGGAAAGGAAAGGAAAGGAAAGGAAAGGAAAGGAAAGGAAAGGAAAGGAAAGGAAAGGAAAGGAAAGGAATGTGGAAATGCCCAGAGGCCTGTTGCTGTTGGAAAAGCAAATGAAAATGAAATAAAAAACTGACCTTGATTAACTGAAGTGTGCTATCCAGGGCACGTGCCAGCTCCAACATCATAGCACAAGGCACAGCTGCATCAGTTGCTCCCACAAACACTCTGTGCTGCCACTGCTGTCCAAAGAATTTTGAGTCGTAGTGGCAAGCAAGTACGAGATGGCGTTTTGCAGCTGGGTCAAGAGTGCTGATAATATTTGAAAATGTTTTATAGCCATATGGTGTGTATGTCTGAAATGTATCTTCTTCAATTTCCCAACCAGCCTTTAATGTTTGAAGACGGTGCTTGATATGCTACAATTATTAAAAATAATCAGATTAATTTTTCTTGCATCAGGAAGATGTTGCAGACAAGTTGTCATTAGCTAATTAATAGTGGCTCCTAAGCTTATTTCTGTAAGTTTATGGTGTTTTAAAGGGTAAACTTTATAGAAAAAATGTAATATCACTGTATAACTTTGCTACCTGAGCCTTTGACTGCTTCATTTGCTATTTATTTCTTCCTTTTGACTCTTCTCTTTGGAGTGTGAAGGTGTTTTGAATTATTGCAAATGATTATGACACATTAAGATCTTGATCTTTGAGGTTTTCAGGCCAGTGTCTTTTTCAGGTGTAACTGGAGCAGATTTAATGTTAACATCTTCAAAGCTTATATGCCCTTAAATTAAAAGTCAGAATTGGCTGCAGAGACCTTATTGTGGTTGTTTAGACAATTACCACATAGGGATGCCACAGCAGTATAATGGAAAAAAAACCCAAAACTACTTGTGTTGGTTGGTTGGTCTGAGGTGATTGAGCTTTTAAGCTTCTGTAAAAAATATGCCTTTCAAGTGACATAAATTGTTTACAAGGCCATAACATATAGGTAGATTCCTTTAAATTAAAGAATGGGACATTTCAAAACAGTGTTTTAAAAATGAAATTCTGTAAGTGTAGCTCATGTAAAGATAAGAATTAAGACAATCTGTAAAAGAAATCATTCTGTTTAGCTATCTTCCTACCTAAAGACAACACCAACACCTCTAACAATCCCAGCTATACTTCAACCAGAGTTCTGGCTAACTCATATAAGAGGGACATGTCTGTTGAGCAACTTATTTTTATAGGTCCCTAGAAAGCTTCTTCAAGGCAGATTCCTCTCTCTTTAAGTAAACATTAGGAAAAGCCTCTGAGGGGAAAAGAGATGTTGAAGACTTGTTCTGCTCTTAGGGAAGCTAATAGGAGTATTGTCATGGATTTTAGTGCTAGAACAAACTGCCATTTTGTTTATGGTCACTCTCTGAAAGCTTTTACAACATTGTGTTGTATCAGCTTTCAGTAGGCAGAGCAAAGGATGTCTGTTAAGAATTAAGGGGACTATAAGCCTAGATGGACTTCCCAGTAGTCTTTCCCCTTAAAGGAGTCTGATGCTTTTTGTGTCTCATCCATTTCAAACTCCATTATTGTGTTTTGACAATAGAAGACTCTTCTTTTTTTACTTTTGTGTGGAGTATCATTTAATACATGCTGTAACCTTGTAACAGGATGATCCTATTTTAAACGTGATCGGTGGTTTCCTAGCCTAGCCTTAGCTGTTTTTTTGGTTTTCTTCCTTTTCCCCCTTTCATTTGGCTGTCCTCCAGAGTATCACTAAAGAAATCACAAAACTAAATCTACAGAGACATGCAGACACACACAATTCATAAAAAGGCTGCATTTTTCCAATCTACCAATTGCAGAGTGGCAAATAAATTTGTTGTAGTTAGGGCTGTCTTCAAGCTGTTGAGTCAGTGCCTGAAGGGTAGTGAGATGATGTGAATGTCTTTTGTAAACTCAGCTGTACCACTGTCTGTCTCCTGCTTGGCTCATATGAGCCAGAGCCAGCACGGACACTGTCCTGAAGATGCCCACACTGTGAGTGCAGAGCAGAGGTGCCGACAGGGCAGTGACCTGGTTCTGGTGATGTCTTGTGGCTCAAAGACCATGTGCTGGAGTCTTTACTGCCTTGGGGCCAGCTGCAGCCTGGGTTTGTTAGCCCAGATCTAGGACACTGCTGTGCTTGGGCCAGAGGAGCTGGTGTGATTCGTGGACCAGGGCTGCACTTTGTCGTGCTGACCATTTCATCTGCCTGCCTCTTTGGGCCCCTCTGTGATTCCCTTTTATGTTTCTGACACCCATCTGAAGGAACACTCCAGGGCACTGTAACAGCACAGGACAGAGTCTCTCCAGAAAAAGTGGCAGGAGTGTAATTTACTTCATCCCATGCATGTGAGCATGTAGCACCAGTGAGCAAAAACCTTATGTGAGGGAAAGGACAATGATGTGCTGTACTTTGGGTACCAAACCCGGGGAAAACGGTTTAATTTCAAACACAATTTAAAAAAAAAAAAAACAAACTTCTTTTTCATCATGCTATGCAGCCCTGGGAAATAATGTCAGCTAATGTCAATGCAAGCTGTGTCATGTAGGCACTATGCAGCCTAGACTTGAACAATGACAGAGTTCATCCTAGTGAATGAAAGGAATGTCACTTAAGTGGAACAGTCTCTTTGGTGGGGTCACCAAAGGTGTTACCAAAATATGAATAATAAAAAAAATAATGATAGTGATAATAATGATATGTAATAAAGATGTTCTTAGAGGTTGCCAGAAGTGTTGTCTTACCTGCCGCACAATGTAATTTCCTTGTGATCCCGGGTATCTTTCTATCAGGATAGGGCGCAAATCATTCTCCCACATTTCAGAAATATCTGTGTTGGCCACAACTTTTTGAATAGCATCAGAACCTAAAATTCTTGGTTGATGAGAATACTGTAGAAGGTAGAGAGAAGAAAAACTGCTATAACTATTACTAGACATTTTAACCATAGTTTTATTCAGAATTACAAGAAAAGTGGTATATTCTGCTACTTCAATTAACTCCCAATGAAAATTAATTTTAAAAAACCCTTTTCACTCAGGAATGATTGGCTTTTCTATCTTTCAGTTCCATGCAAAATAGACTACTATTTAAAGTATGGCAGAAAGTTTTACCTACCAGCTAGCTATAAGACCTCAGCCTATGAATGGGTCCTCTGTTTCCTAGTACCTTAATTCTGTATATTATGTCTACAACCCATGCCACCTTCGACTGAGGTTTCTGTTGAGACAAACACCAGAAGCTTTGTTTCTTGTAGTAACAATATTTAGCTTTATGCTGTGTTTAAGTTATAAGATGCAGTACTGCAAAGAAGTACCTAAGGTAACTCACTCCCAGTGGGAGCGAGCTGTGTCCCTGTGGCCTCTTCCCCCAGTGGCTGAGTGTGACTGCACCGAATACTGTGGCCCGTTAGGGGCTCACTGAAGCATTGTCAGCTTGGTGACACGTGGGTTAACCTCAGAAGCGACAGCTGGTCTCCTGTGACAACCACTAGTATGTGACCTACCTCCCAAGTGACTTCCTTTCTGTTGCCCAAGCGCAGGCCTTTGGGGCTATATCAGGTGACCCAGAGTGCTTGAGAAATCCTTATGTAGCTGGCAAACGCACATTTTCTATGTGCAAGAGCCCTGTAGTGCTCTGGAGTGGTAGCTGAATGCCAGGTGGGATTCCCAAGGAAATCTCAAATGCCCCCTTTATACACCAGGTTTGAACCTATCCAATCTCTTAGTAACTGTCTCCTCAGAAACTTCCTGTGCCACTACTGTTTTTGTAAGATTCCTATTTCAGGCACTATCATATCTATTCCTCATTTATATCACATAGTCTTCCCTCTACTCCTGTCTTTCTCCTAATGAAAAATACAGCTTTATTTGTTCTTTGATCAGAACTGCCTTACATGACTGATCAGACTTGCTGTCCTTCAGATGCCTTCAATGGCATCCTTTCTGAGATGAGCAAAAGGAGACAAACTGCAACATGAGCACATCATAGTTTATACTGTAGGACAATGGTATTTTTTATTTTATTATTTTTCTTTCTTCAAACTCTTTAACAGCTGACTTGCTTTTGCAGCTGCTCCTGCATCAAACAGACATTTTCATAAATATCTGTAGTTTAACCCTGTCATTGTATGTGTTAATAAAAAATAATTCACTCTCCTTTACTACTTGTGTGTGTCTATTCTACATGTGTCTGAAGTATCACCTAAAACACATTACCTGGCCAGAATGTGAACTGACCTCAGAACTATTTGACTTATTTTCTACTTTGTGTTTGTACAAGAAAGTATGAACACAAGTATTTTCTAGACTTCACTGCAAACATTTAAAAAGCTACCCTTCTCTTCTTTCCTAGCTGTTTATCTCCATGTGAACCTTTCCTCTAATTCTGCATAGGTTTCCCAGTGAAATTAAGCAGAGCGATGACACAAAGACACTGAATCTCATTGTACCAATTTTAATACAACGTTTAAAGCTGAATTTTAAGACTGTAAGGACAACAAAATTTAGGATGGGCAGTTAACATTTTTAATGCTAGCAAATTTAGATATTTTAAAGAAAAACAGCATTTCATCTGATATAAAGATGAACTTTTCAAAGTTTGGAAATTGTACCATGGAAGTTGTATAACAGTCTTTTGAAATACTAGAAGGTTAATATGGTGGAACTTAGACCAGGGTAGAAGAGGCACAGACAAGAGAAAATGTCAGGGAGCTGTTTGGTTTAGGAGGAGCAAGCTGTAAGGGAAGTGTGAAAAGCTAAAGCTTCAGAAGAGTGTAGGAAGACAATTTAATTAAGGAAGTTCAGAAAATCCATCTGCAGTTGAACAAGTGAAGAGTATGCCTGGTAACTGGGGTCATTGAATTACTTTACAAAGAAATATTATTAAAGTACAAATGCATAAAAATACTTCAGAAGAGAGGAATCAATTTTCACTTCTAACAATGGAGATACCTTCAGATTTGGGAAGTGAGAGGAGTTACAAAAGCATTTGTCAAATAAAAGAGAAGCAAAATAAGATTTGTAAGTGACTCATTCTTTATAGTGTTGTTCAATCTGTTTTGCCACAACAGGTAGGCAGAACAATATATTCATGACGGTTGTCACTAAGCCTGTTGTACTATGCTGTATAAAACTACAAAACTTCAAGTTCTACAAGTAGCCCAAGTCTAAAAGTTACCTGTATGACCTTGAATTTCTGGCTCACACGTCCCTCCAGTGAGAAAGAACAAAAGATTTGAAGGACAAGAATTTGATGAGAAAGAGGAAGTTGTTCTTGATTAGTGTGTGCACAGAAGGAGGAGCTCAGATGTGATGGTTCTGTGGCTGGATGACACTACTGACAGCACTGGTGCTCAGTATGGAACCAACTAAAGAGTGAAGTGCTGGGGCTCAAGAGGGCTGAAAAAAGGAGCACTGGGGCTATGTGATTGTTCATTGACCATTGTGACTAAACACTTAGCCCCACATGTTCTTGTGTATATACTGCAGATGTACATATACATGTATTGTGCATAATTACAGATGTATTATGTTACAGATATATAGTCTACATGAGCCATATATATTATATAGTGAGCTATACATATATATATGTATGTCTTGTAAGATACAATTAATAGAACAGAATGACGTAGTATCTCATTAACAAACAAACAAGCCAACATTTCCTTGAATGGGGGATGACTAAAATCAAGGAGAAAGGGAAGTATGGAAAGGTGTGAGGGAAGCCAAATTTTACCAGTTTGTACTAGACTCTGATCTATTGGTGAAGAAAATGATGCAGTGGATTAGTGGAATTCAGTTGCTTCTTGCTGAGCTTTGACTTCAGGTCTTCTACAAACACTTGGGAAATAGCCCTAGAAGCATATTTTCTGTTTGGAAATTCCTGAAATGTTTAGTTAAATGTGATTTGCAGTTTTATGCTCTCCTATGTTTAATGTGGTTCAGTTCTTTATGAAGAAAATGTAGCAAAAGAGCTGCTACATTGAGAAATCTGTGGTTTAAAGCTTACCATTATTTAATTAAACCTTATCTCAAGATTCCTTTTTTTCACTAGTTCACACACCACTCTAAATTAGACACAACATAGTATGGGTCTACAACATATTAGAGAATTACATCTTTTCAAAACAATTTTGTACCAGCTATCAGCACCATGCCTGTTTTTCCTAGATATTACGTGCATTGCTGCTGAAAGAGCTATTTGTCTTCTCAAACTAAGTCACTGTCCTCTGACTCACCATAATCACAATGAAAGTTATGAATGCTATAAGGAATATCATTTCAGATTTTGATCCGTCTTGTCCTGTTTAGGTTTCCCCTTAAATTCAGTAACTGCCCCTGACAAAGCTCATTGCTCTTGCTGCCCGGTCCCAGGCAATGCAAGATGACAAAGACAAACGTGTGCAGATTTCTTCTCAGCAGTCACTAGGCTCGGGCTAAGAGGGAAGCCATGCCACCCACCCTCACCTGCGGGACCGCGCCAGGGGTGACCCCAGCTCGAATTCACGTTGGAGGCCAGGGCAGGAGGGGCGAGGCTGTCCCCTGGCCCAGCCGCTGCCCGCCGGGAAGGCGCTGCCCCCGTACCAAGGGAGAGGCAAGAAGCGCCTGGAAAAGGCAAACGCGACCCACCTTCTCCAGGGTCCACGGCTCTCCGGCGTCCCTCCCGAGCGCCGGGGGCAGGCAGGCGGCGAGGCACAGCGCCCCGAGAAGCCGGGCAACGAACCCCTCCATCCCCCGGCTCCGCCTGGCCGAGTGCCGGGGGCGCAAAGGAGAGAGCCGGGGCTGTGCCGGCGGAGGCGGGGGAGGGACGGAGGGAGGCACGGAGGGAGGAGGCTGGGGCGGGAGCGGCGCTGGCTGCTGTAGCCTCAGTCCTGCCACTCTCTCGCAGCCCGTGGGCCGAGCCCGTTCCCGGCAGCGCGTCAGTAGTGCCAGGGTTGCCTGCGTCCCCGGCCACCTCCCCGCTCCTCCTCCCCCGGCCGCTAGGGCGGGCAGGCACTCGTGATTCCCAGCGTGGAAAAAGCCGGAGCCTGCGGCTTTCCCCTGAAAGCTGGTTTTGTGTTCCGAGGGGCCGCTCCGGGACGGGCTGCGGCTCGGGGCTCCGCCTGATCTCTCGGCCTCCGGGCGCCGGTGGGAGCTCCGGGCGCTGGGATGAGGGAGGGCTCGCGGCCTGGCTCTCCCGCGGGAAAGCGCTCTTCCAGCGCTCGTGGCTTATGGAAGTTCGGAGCGGGTGCTCCTGAAGGGTGTTACAGCAAAGACCTGTAGAATTGTGAACTATAAGTTCTATAAGAACTATAATTGCGAATTATAAGTTATGATCTTTTTTAGACCTAAAATATCAACAATACTTGCTAAAATGAAAATCCACTCTTCAGGCGTTTTAATTTCTGTAATTATATTATCAACTAAAAATGGAGCAAAATCTGTGGTGAGGCGGTATTTTGCAGTACACCAATTTAAATTATTAAACCAAAGATACAAGTTTCTGAACTCATGTTCTCTTCTTTAGGTCATTATTTAGGTCATTCTTTAGGTCATTTGACATCACCGTTCTTGCTCTAGGTTGTTATAGAAAATATCTGACTATTCTGCATAACAAATACTCCATTTAAAGTCTCAGACTTTTACATATTTCTTCAAGTTCAAGCTTAATCTCAATACAAATCGAAAGAAAACAAACCAAACCAAACCAACAAAGAAGAAATTAAGGAGGGAAGCAGCAGGAGTAATAATTTTGCTGCTTGTCAGCCTTGTACTGGAAAGCCACATCCTAGTAATATAGTTTTGCAAGTAGGTTGATTTGGAGAAATGGAGTGATTTGTGATTTGCAGATTGTTGACCCAGATTTCACAGGTTTTCCTAGAAAAGTGGATCTGCTACCCAGCATATAGATGACATCTCTTGTGGTGTTAGCTTTTACTACAGATGCAGCATCCTTCTAGGTCAGAATGTGGCCGTCCAATTTTTTTCATATATGGGAAAGCAAAGAGTTAATTTAAATTGGTGCCCTTTTTTTTCAGTCGTGAAAGTCCACACAGTGCTTTGTTAGGAAATTGTTCCAAATTCACAGCCAAGTCACTGGTTAACAAGAAGAAATGGGCAATCTCTTGATTACCAACAAAAATCAGCATGGTTAACAGATTTTTAGACAAAAGCCCCAACATGTCAGAGTTCAAGTCATGGGAAATTAGTCTAAATCCCGCTACCAAGATGTTGCTGATCCCAGCAGAACTACACAACCAAACAAAAATCTGTTGCCCCTCCATGAGATTTCCTGTGGTTGACTATACAATCCAGATGCTGGACAGAATTTCTGGGTGATATGCCAGGGTTCTCATAAAATTTAGCAGAAAAGAAAACAAATACAATAGCTACATGAGAAATCAGACATGAATATGAGTCAGGACTAGCTAACATTGCTTTTCCCAAAGGGATTGTGGTTGCTCTGAGTGTTACAATTATTTGATAGATTACAAATTTGGCAAGTGTAAAGTACAGAGTACAGCAGTGTTAATATCACCTACATGGGAAACACACATAAAAATGTAAGTGCTGAACCAGATTTGTAGGGAGATTAAACGGGATTTTTTAATGGCATTACTTTCAAAATTTGGAGTGGAGATGTACCCTCTCATAAACACCCCATAGAGTTCTATGGCTATAAACAAGACTGAGGGAAAAAGAACCCCAAACAACAAACGAATCCATGCAACAGAAATCAGAATGCTTCACAGCTGAAAACAGAATTACATAACTATTTTAAATATTCAAACTTTAAAAAAATAATCAAAAGTGATGGACATTTTGGTTTTTTAGAGATTTATAAAGGAAAAGTGTGTTTAGTCCTGCTCCATACCACCTAATAGAACTTGTAGAAACAAATTGCTCATTGGTCAGCTGTTCTATTACCTACATTTTAAATAGTTGGATTATTACTCTGAAAAATCAAATAGATATAATCAGATGTCATCTGGGGGGGGAGGAGAGAGGGGAAGAGGGTAGTTTATATGAAGAAAAGCATAGGCAATCTGTGACGGACGATATGATCTGTACATCGTCCCTTCCTGTGCCCGGGAAGTGACAGTTGGTGTGACAGTGCCATCTACTGAATTCCCGATGGACAGTCGATGGAGGCACCGCCGTCAAAATCTTTTCCTTCTGCTCGCCCTCCAACACGTCAGCATTTCAGCCAAAACATCTCTAGGAAGCTGAGGCCGCCTGCTCCGTCATTGCCTTGGCTATCAGTTCTGAAGAAATGCACTGCCCGGTGCTGCGGGTTTAATGCACGCCAGTTTTCTCCAGAAGGGGAACTCCTGCACCTTCCACACTTACAAATACAATTTTAATGCCTGGCGCTTGCGACTGACATGTCCCTGGCTGGGAGGGCAGAGGAAGTGTGGTTTGCTGTGGTTTGAATCCACATAATAAAAGAGCATTTCCAATCCAAAAGGTTGGATGGGGCTCCAAGCAACCCAGTCTAGTGGAAGGTGTCCCTGCCCACAGCAGGGGGCTTGGAACTGGATGGTCTGTAAGGTCCCTGGCAACCCAATGATTCTATAATTTTGAGCCTGAGCTACGGGTGCCAACAGCAGTAAGGCAGCAGATACAGACTATTTCCAGAGCTCAAGAGCCTGGGCTGCTGCAGACTCAGAAATCTATGGGCAGCCCTCCCAGCCCTGCGGGAAAGGGTGGTGGGAGCACAGGGACCTGCAGGTGCCCTGCTCACGTGCAGGTTGTGGACTTGAGCTGCTGCTGTTTATCCCGGTTCACTCATCCTCTGCTCCTCTCTGGGGTTTGGAGCAGCCTTTAGCAGGCTGTGGAAGCACCCTACTTGGTGATTCAGGTTAAAGAGACTCTTTCCACGGGCGGATGCCTTCTCAGACAAAGCTTTAATAAGTGGAAAGTGTGAAATATGTTAGGTTTATCCTAAACACTTATTTATGATATAACTTTATTTTGGAACCAATACGGTAGAATTGCATATATGATATGAATGAGGCTACCCATCTAGCAGATGCAAGGATCTGTGAGGTTGTTCCTTAAACTAGGGAGGGGAGAGGATAAGTGAATTCCAAAACTCAATTACCTATCATTTTAAATATGAGTATGTATTTTGTGTAATAAAAAGATTATGTCAAAAATATGTTTACACCAAGGTAAATTTTGATTCTATGTTTTTTAAGTCCATACTTTTCACTGGTTTGTTGGAGGTAGATTTTGGGATAAAGTTCAGCTAAGGGCTCAAACCAAGACGATGAGGTAATTCAGAGACATACTCACATTTCAGGATTTTACCCAAACCAAACCTGAACTCCTAACTTTTTTTTCAGTTCCCTTATGGGAGAGGTTGAGTTGAAAGAGTGAAAGAGAAAAGAGACAATCAACAGAAAAAAAAAAGGAAAAAAAAGGAAAAGCATTTCTGTATTTTGTCTATAGAGATATTACTTCCTCTTTTCACAGACATTTGTTGCAGATCTTGCAGATTCTAAATGAGAGCCTTTGCTATGCAACATCAGTGTCAAAAGCAGTGAAAAATAATCACGGCAGCATATGCTTATGAAATTTCTCAGGCAAATGCACCAGTAAACTCTTCCAAGACATTGCCTTGAATATGAAAATATTCAAAACATTAGATTGGTGAACAGAAACAAATACATTATATATCCATTTTCAGATATGAAATATCCAAATGCTAGAGGTATTATTTTCATTCTGGAAAAATGTGATGCATTTTTAGAATTATAAAATGGTTCCAAATGCAGTTTGTTTATATAGACCTTGTGGTCTATACAGAAAACCAGTTTTTTGTTTATAAATGGAAATAAATACAATGAAAGTTACCCATTTCCGGATATCTTGTAGATATAAGAGAGAGTGATTTGTAAAGGACAGCTGGCTTCAGTGGGGAAAGCTGAGCTGTGAAAGCAAGCTAACCATCTGAGGGAATGATGTAGGCTCAGAAAAAAAATTAAGAACATTGATGAAATCCACAGGAAATCACGAATTACAGTAGTCATAAAAATAACAAACAGAATGCTTGCCCTGTCAATTACTGCAGCCAGGGCTAATGCTGTAATGATGCTGCAATCACACAGAGTCAGCTGTGCATGTGCACAGATGAATGTGCTGCTCTGTACACAGATCCTGTATGCAGAGCTGCTTTCAGATGTGTTTTACAAATCTTTACAACAGAGATCTTTACAAATAGAACAGGGTTTGGATGCTTCAGTGATATTTGTTTAATAGAAAGTAACACCAAAGAAGTACTTACAGCAGTTTGGGTTTGGTTTGTTTTGGCAGATGCTGTCCTGTGTTCTGTAATAAATTGATTTTAACTAATCCATCTTCTGATTTATGTAAAAGCAGCTATTACAGCTTAGTGCAGCAGATTAAATGGCACCAACCCTACTGGATGGTATAAAGCTGAGCTGCTTTACAAAGAAATAAAATCATTGCCCAGTGACTGTGGTAATGCCTAATATCGATCTGGTGTTATCTATAAACATCTATTTTTAGGGCTGCTACTCAAAATGCAAGAAGCTTGTTGTACTTGAAATACAGTAGAGTGTGACTCCTTGCTGTATTTAGCATCAGAAATCATGTTTATGGAGGCAAGCTCTGTGTTTACAGTGGTGGCGTGTGGGAGTCCCACATTAGAGGAAAAAGGAAACGAAGATTGCTCAGCTATCTGGTGCAGAGCTTTGGCACGAACATCCTCTATTCATGGAATAGCCTTCATTTAAAAGTCCCAGGGTGGTTTTTGGCATTCAAAACCAGTTAAAAGCAGAATCAACCATTAACTGTTTTTAGTTTAAAGTACTTCCAGATTTTGACAAGAAGCTGCAGGCTAATTATTTATCAAATAAAATGGCACCAGTCAGCGCAGAGCTGGTTACACTCTCTATCAGCTGCACTGAGTAAAGGTCTGATGCAAATAGGGTGAAAAGAGCGGAAAGACTCCCCTCAGCTTCAGTGGGTTTTGGGCCAGGCCTCAGGAGTGCAAGATGAAGGAAATGAGAAACGTACGTTACAAACAGAGCTATAAATGACAAGGCACTAATCTGCTTCTCCATCTGTGTCTCACTGAGTTGAGGATTAGATGCCTTTGAATTTGACAGTTTGCCTTTTCAACTTGTTTTCAGTCTGGTATATAACTTAAAACTTCAGCAACGTTCTACAGTAGTGGATATTATTTTAAGAACTTGTACACAAAAACTGAATCCAAATTCAAGAAGGAAGATTACGGCTGTCTCTTAACAGGGAGTTTTCGGGCTGAAGGGAGGTTACGGAGGCAGTTTTGCCTTGCACCAGTTTTAATTGGTACTTCATCTCACTGCTTTTGCTAAGTATCTTGCGTGCAGAAATTTAATGCTGATGCCAAGAGTGGCATCGTTAACGCCGGGCAGAAGATGGGATTTGTGTGAATCAGAGTATTACAAGTGGGGGCTGAAACGCAGCAGGAGACGGACAGTGAAAAGGGCCTGGAGAACTTCAGAGTTCTTGTACGCGCATCCGTGGGGGCTAGCGAGAGACGCTGAAAGCCACTTCCAGCTCCCAGGTCAGCGCGGCCACGGAAAAGACCAGCGCGACGCTGTGACACACTAGGTCAAGTATTTCCTGTGCAGCGATGGAGGGCCTGCCCGGCCCAGGGGACTTCCCCGCGAGGCTGCGCCACCCCCGTCCCGGCAAGGTGACCGGGAGCGGAGCAGATGGAGACATGGGCTGTGGCTGCCCCGGCCGGGACGAGTGGGAGAAAGGAGGCGCAGTGCTTCGAGGTACGGCGAGCAAGGCGAGGGGCTGCCCAAACCCGCGGCCGCTGGCACCACAGCTGGCGGCTGCGAGCCGGCGCAGACCCAGGCTTTGGCACAGCCGGAGAGGCGAAGCCAGGGCGGCGGCGGAGCGGCAGCTGCAGCTCGGAGCGCAGGATCCCGCTGCCGGGGCGGGGCTGTCCCGTCCCGTCCCGTCCCGTCCCGCCCCGCCCCTCCCCTGTCTCTTCCCCCGGCCCGGCCAAATGGACTGAAGCACCGATGCATCGGGCCGGAGGAA
>VWYI01001376.1:53375-143563 GCA_013399455.1 Anthoscopus minutus | reverse complement strand
GGCCCGCGGCAGAACGCGGTCGCGGAACTACAGCTCCCGGCAGCCCCCGCGAAGCAGCTCCGTCCCGTCCCGGGCGGCTCCGGTGTGTGTGCGGAGAGCCGCGGAGCTGGAGATGTGCGAGCGGCCGCTCCGGCCCGGAGCAGTGGGGCCGCAGGTGAGCGCGGCGGGACCAGGGGCGTCACCGCCGCCGCTGTGAGCGGGAACCGCCGTGGGGTCGCGGTGTGTGGGTGTGTACTGGGGTCGGGGCAGCCGCCGCCGCAGCGCCGGGAAAGGGCGGGGGCGGACTCGAAAAGTTCCGGCAGCCGTGGCGGGAGCGGCCGCCGAGCCCGGCACGGGCCGTGCCTCGGGGGAGCGGCCGCCGGCCCCCGCGGGGGAAAAACGCCGCGGCAGCAGCTCCGCCCTGGGTGCCCCGGGGTGGGGGTGACGGGCCGAGGCCACATCATCTCCGGAGATGGTGCCGCGGGGGCGGGTCGCGCAGCGGGGATTTAAACCTAGGAGGGACGGGCGGCTGCTAGCGCCAGCCCGGACAGGGCTGCGTGACCCAAGGCAGGCAGGACGCGTCCCGCTCGGCATCCGTGGCGGGGAGCTGCCATCCCTCCGGGTGGGAACGGCTCCTGCGAGGGTAAGTACTGTGAGTGAAGCCTCCTGGAGCGGGGCTCGACGCCCGCGGCTCGCCTCGCAGGGGGACGGAAGGGCGGGTTAAGGGCCAGGCGTTGGGGAAGCTGCCCGAGAGACGCTTGGTTTGGGGGCAGCAGGAGCGGGAGGGACAGCGCTTCTGGGCGAGCACAGGCTGCGAGCTGGGCAGCAGGTGAAGGAGGTGGAGGGACTCCTTCATAGCCCCTGTTCCTCTCTGCATTTTTAAGGTGTAGTGTAAATAAAAATGCAGAATTGTAGACGGCATGTCAATTTCAGCGTACACTTACTTGATTTGATGTTCGGGAGAACTCTATACTCATTACAAAGGGAGCTGTTTCTATGGCTTTTCTTCCATAGAAAGATTCATTCTTTCCTACAGAGTAACAAAAATAAACTTCTTCAAAAGCCTGTATGCAAATATACATGGTACCAAAAGGCTTTGTCAATGCAAATGCATCGTGCTTTTGATAAATATAATTAACGTTCTAATTAGGCAGTTGTAGGTGAGCTTTCATAGGATGTTTCCACTGTCTAAATTAAACTTACCTAGCAGACTTATTAATATTTTCACATCATAACGCTTTTCTGTTCTCTGTTATCTTGGTTGTTTTTTGTAATTCAAATCCACCCCTAAGGCTTTGTATTTGCTGTCTGTGGTATCTATGAAACGTGAGGGAGAGGAAAGCAGTATGTAGAAAACAAGAACAAGTCATCTTCAAGCCAACTTGAAGGTGCTGTCAAGCTACATTCTTGAGAAAGGTTCTTAAATGTTACTGTTGCTGTCCTTACTCTTTCTATTTATTACTTTCAACTGTATCGTGTTTAGTGTGTTCTTTAAGGCAGAAGTTTATTTTCAGGTGTCCTTGCTAAATGTCCAAGAAGTCTAATGTATTTGAAGGCAAGAGTTTCTAGATACCTGTGCTGAAAATCCAGAAGTTTCAACATGTTCTCTCTTCCAGAGCCCCTGTTAGGAATTTTTATCACAGTACGAAGAGCTTATTTTCCTTCCAGTACTGCAAATTGTGTATCTGTCTTTCCTTATCGACCTTTCAGAATTCACCGACAGTGGGGTTTTGAGCTGTTAAATTGATAAATACTAGGAGCCCATAGTATATTAAATGGACTATTTCAGCAATTCTCAGCCTTATTTCTGGGAAGGACAGCTTCTACTATGCAGTAAGATGTGGCATTTCACTTCTGAAATTTCATTGCAAGAGTATACACTTTCTGAGTTTGTTTTTTGTTTTTTGCTTTTTTTTATTTAATGTAAAGGGAGGAGAAGATACATGAACTGTATAGATCAATGCTCCTTGAAAACTGTTAGCAATATGTAGGATCTATGTATTTAGACCTCTTTTGCATCCATGGAAAACTTTTTCTGTGGAAGATGTTGCATGGGGAATCTTGAAATTATTCTTTTCAAACATTTCAGCTGCACATGAAATGCTCAGAATATTTAATCAGGTAGCATAGCATCTTGTAACAAGTATCTCAAGCCCATGCGCATAAAATTGCTTAGTTTCAAAGGTTGTAGCAGGCTACATGTATTATATGTATTAATAATGTATTATTAAATTAAAAATTTTTTTTTCCAAACGAACTAACAGATGCTCATTTGAATGCTCTACATATCTTCGTATAGTTAGAGTTTGTGCAAGTCATTCTTCAGTTTTCTTGAATAACGGTATTAAAATTATACCCTGAGTACATGCTGCTGCATAGAGTTTGAGTTTTTATCTTGTTTTTTATCGTTTGACGTTTCTATGCATTTAATGAATTTCCTTCCCTACCCACCAGCTTCTCAATATAGATGTACAGAGCAGAGCTGTGTTCTACTGCTTCCTCCCCCTACCTTTTTTATTGTTTTCCTCGTAAGTGCTGAGTGCTTTGCTCTGCTAAACTATCGTAAATTAGAAATTGTAGTAACGTACTGGTCAGTGCCAGATCTGATTTTTCTTGTATCATACAGTGGAAAAGCAGTCAAGTTTAACTTTGCAAGTACGAAATGCTTCTAATGTAACACACTTGAATAAGAGGAGCTGGTATCCTACTGCATAAAAGTAGAGTGGTTATGACATGGGTATGCAACTTTATGCATTTCATCTGAAATAACAACTTTATCTTTTCCCATATAGGCAGAGTACAACGTTTCAAAATGCTGGAGAATATCTGGGTGATGCTAGAGATTACATTTAATGTGATTTTGTCTTCAGACATTCTGCTCCTCCATTCCATGAGCTAAAATATTTTATAAAAATGAAATCAGATATCTTCATTGATCTTCAAGTTCACTGTGTCCTGTGAATTCAGAGAAGACTTTCTGAAGGAGGAACCAATTCATCACATACGTGGACTACATACTTGTTGCTCAAGGAATCGCTTTTTTTCCATTGTAAAATACTATCTGCATGAAGATGAGTCTTCATTTAAGACATGTTCTGTGTAATTAGGTGAACAGGGATACTTGTAATGAATTACCAACATCTATTTCCATCTGTTTCTCCTGCTTCTGTTTTTTAATAAAAATGAAGGACAAGTATACAACAGCAGAGCTGGTATGTTTCTGTGAGGCCTTTATGTGAGCCTCTGTGTCTGGATGTGGTGCTAAAGGACGGGCAATCTGCTTTTGATCAGCTGATTGTAACTGCAGAAAGAGAACCTTTAATTTAAAGTAACTTGCAGCTGTAATTATTTTACTTTTTGGCTTGCACCTAATGAAAGGGAAATTTAAGTTTTATTGGTCAGGAGCATTTTCTGGAACCAAGAAAGGGAAACTTACGTTATTCTTGTTTTCATTTCAAACCAAGAACTGATAACATATTTTACTTAAGAGTTTGACTACTAGGGAGATCTCGGCAGAGTAAATCAAGTCAGATGTCATCAAACGACTCTTCTCCTCCATCCTTTCAGAAGTTTTCCCCACCTATGTGTCATGCTGCTACACCGCAGACCCCAACTTTGTCTTCAAGTCCCCAGTTGGGGCTGTCCAGTCGACTCTCCAATGGCAGTTTCAGTACCCAGAGCCTCACCAACTCCCGAGGCTCTATGCATGGGATTTCCTTCCTTCTGCAGATTGGTCTCACTCGAGAGACTGTCACCATTGAAGCTCAGGACCTGTCCCTCTCTGCTGTTAAAGACCTCGTGTGCTCAATAGTGTACCAGAAGGTATGGTAATAATGCTACCATGTTCTGCTGATGGCAACAGTTTGCTGACAGGCTCTTTAGTAATAGCGGCTGAGATATGCCTAGAGTTTGGTATGGTGACAAAGATCTATGTTGGGTATTTGCAATTATGCAGAAAGAAATTTTGGTAACTCTCAAGGGAGAAGCTTTTAATTCAAAAGGAGTAAACTCTCCTCTTGCTTTCTTGCGTGTGAAATCTAGTAAAAGAAGATGTAGTTCTGAATTTTCTGCAAGAATGACTTTTCACAATATGGACAGTTTTTTACTTTCAGCAGTTGTCACTGATAGCTTGCTAGCTTAATGCTTACTACTGTTGAGGAATATTCTTGAATTTATATAGCCAGCCACAGTGACAGGACTCATTGTATCTACAGACATGCGTTGCAGGGCCACAGACTTGATACTAGCTGTTCTTTTTGTTTCTAGTTAATAATTAGTGATCCCACCAAGCACTAACAATATCCTAGTATTGTTTTTCTGTATACTGAATACATGTGTTACTCTTATATATCAATGTCATTTCTGTTAGAAGGGGGTTGACCTAGAAATGAAAGAACCTTGGCAAACTTTTCCCTTGCGTCTTGGCTACCCTGTTGCAAATTCTCTCTAGGAAGGAAGTAACACTGATCATTCTGGCGTTGTATCCAAATTTTATCTTTAGGTGAGGAAGATTAGATTCCAGGAAGCAGCCTGAAATTAACAGTATTTTATGACATAAGAAATAATTGCTATTTTCCATCAAGGTCAGGGAATTATCTCCATGTCTTTCATTTTTGTGATAATTATGATATTTATCGTTGGTTGTTTTATTATATAATTATTTTTCACCTAATAGACTGAAAAAACATAAGCACATTATATGTTATTTGCATATGCTTGTGTATCTTTTTTTCCCATCTCAGAACTTATTGTGTCTTTCATATTTTTACAAACTAGTTGGCAAACAAGTCAATTTCATAATAATTTCCAAAATATAATTCAGCATGTTAGTTCCTTTCTGAAGAGATGAGTCATTTGGGTCAACTTTTTTTTTCATGTACCATGCATGTACCTTTATCCAGCCATTTTAGAGGCTGCTTTTTCTTTCTATATTGGCTCCTTCTCTTTACATATGCATATTTCCTGTCTTATGTCTTATAGATGAAAACAAGTACATTCACACTTGTTATAGCTATAACAAGACTATAACTATAACAAGTTAAACTTTTAGCTGAGCCTGCCAAAAAAACAGAAAGGAAAAAAGAAAAATAAGGAATGTACTTGTTTTCATCTATTCTTACATGCTAAGCCTAATCTGCTGCAAAACTGTTTCTGGATTTCATGGATTTCATGGATTTCATGATCAGTTTTCCTTTTTGTCTGGCTTCACTGCAGTTTCTTCTCTCCTTCTCCCTGATGCTATCAGAAAGTGACTGCTCAGTGAAAACATGTTGCAGGCAGCAAACTGATCAGTAGGCAACCTCATGCGTGGTGGATTCATCTTTCATAAGTAGTTCTGCAGATAGTGCACGGGTAGCAGTATTCTCCAATAGTCTCTATTTGACAGCAGTATGTCCTGCCTTGACTTTTTTTCTCTTAAATCTGGTGACTGTTGCAAGACTATTAAATGTTCAAGTGTTAGTATATACCTAATGTGCAAATTACAAACTGCATTCTTGTCAGCATGCGAATGGTTGCTGGTTTGTTTCCAGGTAAAAGCTTTGCAGTTGCTGGGTATGCTGTTGAGATTCAATGGTGTTAAAGCTTCCCTTTCCTCTGGTATTCCACAGCCTGCTAAAACTGTCTTGTCTTGACTGCAGGGTACTGTGTGGTTTGTTGTCGTGATAGTTCTGTACTTAACAGTATCTACTTACTGTTGAATTTCTTTAATGAATAAGGAGCAATACCTTTATTTTACTTGGAATAATAATTGGTAGCTTTTCTTCTTATTTGAGTGTTATCTTTACTAGAGTTAAATGGACATTTCCTTGCTTCACAGTCACATTTCAGGCTTGTATTTCTCTAGGTAATCTGGAGCAAAATAAAACTCTGAGGAGTCCTTCTTCACTTACTTGAATCACCTGCCTAACTGTATTTGAGGCTACAATTACAGTATCAAAAATGATGGTTAGGACACTGCTTTTCTGTGTTGCCTGCTTCAAACACTGGTGTTCAGGGTAGCTTGTTCAGGTTTTGCAGATGGCTAATTAGAAGCAGCATCAGCAGAACTGAAACTAAAGGGGCATGTGTCTGCAAAGAGAGTGAGATGAGTAATGCAAATATTTGGTGTGTCTCTTAGCTCTATTACAGATGTTCTAAACATCAGGAGATGTTTTTTCATTTTAAGTGTTTTTCTTCAATTTTTTTCAAGTTTAAAGTTAAATTCGTGGGGCACTGTGTTAGGGTTGTTGTGTACTGGAATGGTTAATAGAAGTACTCAGAAAAATCCAAACTTTAGACTTTATAGGGATGCTTCAAAAATTTCTTGCTTATGTTCTTCAGTACATTCATTGTCTTCTCTGTTCATTCCTTACCTAGGTTGCTGTATTAATATACTGTTCTCAGGGCAATCTGAAGAGGAACCTAAGCTAGACACATAAGGCTGCTGGAATAGAGTAGCAGTGTTTAGGAGCAGAAAAACTTGTAGCAGGTAGACAGTGTGTGTCCTTGCACAATGATCAGATACTACAGAGGCAAGTTCTTAATCCTGTTCTGTGTTGGAATACTGTTTCTTCATTCCTTACATGAAGTAGAACAAAGGGATTACTGATTTAAAACTAGAAACTTGCATGTGATGTTCCACTGCCTGCAAACTGAGAATTATGTTGGACAGCATGCTCTAAATGCTGTATTGTAGCTTATCTAATTTTATTCCAATTATACCTATAAATGAAAAACATTTGATTACTGTAGTGTTACTTGTGCTATTACTTGTGTAGTATCAGTACCTGCAAGATTTGTCGTAACTTTTTCATTAAACTTATGAATCTTTACTTTCATATTTCTGCAATTTCTCTTTTTTTGTCTGCAGACCTGTCCTTCGTAACTTTCGCTTTCAGTCATACTCAGCATTCTCCTTCTCTGTATATATTTCCTCTGATTGCTTTGTTACGTTTTGCTGTGAAACAGACGAATTGTTCCCCTACCTTAGAATGTTTTCCTGAAATTCTCATGATCCTTTAATGGCTGCATTCTTTTTGTTTGAGTACTGATGCTTCACCTATGCAATCTGTTTCTTACTCTTCCTGTCTAGTTTTTCTAGAACAGATTTTTTTGGCTGAGCCCACCCAAAGTCACCATTTAGCAAAAATAAAGGGGTATTATGTCTTGCTGTTTACCATGCCTGTATTTTCATTGCATTACAAGGATCATGTTGCAATCCATCCATATTACAAATGGATCTCTACAACTCTTGCAGTAGCAACTTAAGTGTAATAAATAAGTATCAGTACTGCAACCAGTTCTGGGTTTTTCTCCAGGTTAAGGTTGCAATAGTTCATGATATTTGTTTTTGAAAGGCTCTAAAATGAATGCAAATAATCTTTTCAGGTGTGGTCAAATCTATTTTCTTCTTATTGCTCTGCCTTCTTGATTTGTCAGCTGTTTCCTTCGTATGAGCTAAGTAAGGCAGAGACTTAGCAAGAATTGAGGCTTGAGAAGCAAACGTGCCTCTAAGAAGGTGGGAGCTGGGGAGTTACTGGGGCTACGGAGGTGTTACATGGGGGGCAGATTAGCATTTCCAGCATGGTAACATGTTTGTATGCTGGAAAATCTAGCCAAGCAGTAGTCCAGCTATGTCTGTACTGAGGCATCTGGTGAGGGAAAGATCTTCTGAAACATGTTTGAAGCTAATTGTCTGTGTGATAATGTGATTTGGCACATGATTCTAAAGAGTGGGAGTGAAGAGCTGCGTAGGGATGTGGGATAATAGAATGGATGACTTCAGCGAACGAAGCGATTTTCCAATGGTGTTTTGGACCATTAGACTTAGGAATTAACTTTCAGTGGTTTGAAGCATTTGTTTTGAGTTATGATGGGTCATGAGATATTGGACCTTGAAACAATATCCGTCTACACTTTTCCCTAGTGTGGATTTTTGGCGACTAGTCCAGAACTTTGTAAAGTAACTCCTGGAGCTTGAAATAAAGGGATTTTTCAGTTACTGCCAAGATAGAAAGAAGCCTCAGTTGTGTTTCGCTCAGCTTCAGACTGCTGTGTGTTGGTTGAGTTCTTCTGGATAAAAAAGACAATGTAATGCGCTCTCTATTAAAGCTAGATATGCTGTAGTACTTACAGTATGAGCATGCTAGATAACACTAGTGCTTTTTCCTCAGTGTAACTGCAGTCATGCACTAGTTGTGTTATTTATGCTAGTACTACCCAAGTATTAAGAATTACATATATTCTTGATATAAGTTGATGGTATTGGTGTACCAGAGATTAATTTTGGCACAGTCTAGTGCATACGTAGACTTCCCACAAGTGATTTCCTGTCACTAGATGCTCTTTTGAAACTGCTAAGACTGGGAACAGTCATGTTTTTGCTTTTAGGAAACTTAGTAATACTGGGATTAGCAATTTATATGATCTGAGTAACTGTGCAGATACATTAGGCTTTTTATGCAGGAAAGTAATAGCTGTATAATCCCATAAGATGAAACAGGCTTTAAAAAATTCTGCTTTGAGTTTTGTTTTCAAGTTTACATTATGAGCTCTTAACACTTCAAAGAAACTGGATAATACTCTTCCTTAACAGCTTCATGTAACTGAAATAAGGAAAGCTATAAAAGCTGTACTTTGCTGCAGTACAAGAGAGAAGAATTTGGTAGTGTACAACTTGAATATAGTTCAGCTATTGAACACAGTTGAAGCTTTGCATACAAATTCTGTTGAAAGATACCACTTGAAATAAAACCCCTGTTAATCAATGAGATTATTCCTGGTCAGCAGTCTGCACATAGCTTTCTGGCCAAGGTGCTAGCAAGGAATGCTGCATTCCCGAATGGACTGGAGAGCGGAAGAGAGAGCAGGGTGCCGCATGCCTGTAAGGAGCCAAGCTGCTTGGTTGGAGCTAATTGTTCCCTGCATCCAGACCCAGTCAAGTGCCTTAGACGGGGCTGTGCTGGGCCACCTGCAGCTCATCAGAGCTGGTCCTGGGGAGGGCAGCCAGCCAGTGCTTCCATGGCTTGGGTGCACAGGGCTAGAGTGGGGGCAGAGGAGAGGAATCTGAGCCAGAGTGTGTGGAAGGGAGTTGGGAGGCAGGCGTCTTCCCGGTGTAGGATCTGTTCTTTTGTAAAGGGAATTTTTTTTTTGTGAGGGTTGGGAGGAAGTGTGCAAGAAGAGAGCAGGATTAGTTCATCTAACTTGAAAAATTTTATTAGGTATGATTGAATTTAGAGGCTGCTGCAGCTCTGTCCCTATGTGCAGCCATGGACAGCAAGACTGACCACTTATACCTGACAGACACTAGCATTTGGGTACAGGTGTGCAACATGTACATGTATGTACACAGAGCCAAGCAGATCAACAGTGTGTCTGTCTGTGAGCACTCACATGAACACAAACAGCACCGGTGGTCCTATTCTGTATCAATCTTTGGTGGTTCAGGATGGAAGTCTGGTAGCGGGGAAAAAACCATATAGACACCTACCCACTTACCCATCAGTAAAAAAATAGGAACAAAAAAAAGTGGGTC
The DNA here is from genome assembly GCA_013399455.1 of Anthoscopus minutus. Lineage (NCBI taxonomy): Eukaryota > Metazoa > Chordata > Aves > Passeriformes > Paridae > Anthoscopus > Anthoscopus minutus. The sequence continues at coordinate 134,070 of VWYI01001376.1, read as the reverse complement.
TCTCCAGCAGCTGGGTTCAAGCACTCTCTGCCCAGCAGCAGCTGCTGGATCTTGGTCTTTCCAGTTGCTGACACCTGGATATTTGAGCTCTTGATTTCACTTTGACCTCTCCAGTCACTGACATTACAGGATCCTCTTGCTCTGATTGCTGGCAGTCAGACCCCTCCCATACATACACATGGGCTCAGAATGAGAGAACACTCAGGAAAATAGCTAGAAATTGAATTTAATGAGTGTAGAGGATGGGTGGTGCTGCTGGTGCACAGGGCATAATGAGATTATTGTTCTGACCAGCCCCTGTTTAAAGGTGACCAGCCTCTTTTATCTTCTTATCCCTCAGTTTTTTCCCACGTTTATTCCTCACTGAATCATCTCTTTCCTTGCCTTTGTTTCCTTCTGTAAACATTCCATAGGTATTGTACAATCCAATTTTTCCAGCATTTTATATTCTGTATCAGACTCTTGGACTGCAACCCTTCTCAGGCCAGAAGGTGTTCTAGCGTTTACTTACCTGACCAGTGTGTGTGTGGAAACTGGGTCTAAGGATGTCCTGTGAAGGCCAGGACATCTTTTCTCTGGAGTTCTTAATTTGGGTTGCTACCTGCCCTTCCATCTCTTGTGCTCCCCTGGCTTATGGAGATGGGCTTTTGGTGGCCTGATGGCTCCTGTGAAGGGCCTGGGAGGTCCTGGGCAGGATGCTGGTAGGCTGCCCCCACCTGCATTTTTCCTCTGTGCTTCTTTGTGGATGTCCAGACAAGCACCTCACAGGCAGGGCAGGTAAAGGAGCTACTGCAAGATTCCTCAGCTACTGCCTGTCTTTCTTATGGATTCAGGAAAACCTCCAAGCAACTGAAGCTCTCCATACCAATGAACAGGCTATCTCTTTTCTCATCCTTTTAGCTTTTGGAATTATTATTTCAGAAATGGAGGTCAGGCATGCACAGTGCCTAGAAAAATGTGTTCTGGTGCAGTTTTGTCCCATACTATAGAAACTGTATACAGAGTATGTGTTTAGTTAGAGAATTCTTGTACTTCGTACTAGTATAGATGATTCCCTTGTTAGTAGTGAGCTTGTGAATCTGCGTCTTAGTCTAGAAGTCACTGCTAAAGCTCAAGTTTGTAAACAACCTTTTGAGGAGGTTAAATGTTAGAGTTACAAAACCAAGAAATCTTTCACAGTCACTTCTTTTATGTGTATGTATATTTGTTTTGGAAGAACAGGGCAGTAGATCATATCATGATGATATGAGAAGCATTCATGATATGCAGATTAAAAGGTCAATTTAATTATTGGGGAACCAAATGAGGGTGTTGATATCAACAGTTCTAACAATCTGTATTAGATAATTTTGATTTTTTTCACAATATTTCTACTCCATAGAAATTAATTTTTCCTTTGTCTGTAATATATTTGAAACCCAAAATCTTAATTATAGATATTATAATATTTACAAACTTTGGATCAATGTTGATGCTGCTTTCTAAGAGATGCAATGTCTCATTTTTACTGATTACACTTGCTGCCACAAAGAGGACCTGAGTGTTCATCTGTAACTTTATTTTGTCAGCTAATGCTTTTTAGTAATAAAATTAATGTAGTATGTTTAAAATATTGTAATAAATCCAAGATTTGTACATGAGAGTGGCTAAATGGTGTATAGGTAGAATATATTTTGTCACAGCAATTAAGTGCTGCTTGGTAGCTGATTATGTGACCTCTGGTAACTGAGGTGGGGGATTAGTGTAGAGATGTTCTGGCAGCTGCATGACAGGGTTATGGTCTTAAAAAAATAAAAGAGAAAGACATATCTTTATCAAAAGGAGACACAAACCTGTGAAATATCTTAGAGGCTTCCTTAAAATCTGTGGTTCATAGGTGGTTCTGTGAACTGAATACGAAGAGATGGTAGTTCACGTGATTCCCTGAGTCGTGAATTGTCCCTCCCAGCAGGAAATTAATATTGATGTTATTAAAAAAATGTCATGTGTATCTGCAGGCAGATATATACTGTTGTAATGTTGATTTTATATCCCTTTTGTTAGAATTAAGTTCTTCAGCAGTATAATGCAATTAACAGAAATTTACAGTGTATCAAGGAATAAAACCTCACAGCACTTATTTTAATAATGTAAATATATCTTGTTTTCTTGTCACTCAAAGCACAGTGGGATTTTGGGTCAGATCTTAAAGTATGACATGGCTTCAGGTATGAAGAAATGCCAGTTCCCTTGGAAGAATTACTAGTGGCTGTAACTTTGCGTGGTCTGAATATAAAGTCAAATCCTGCACATACTTTCAGAGATACTGAAACACATATTTGGGCAGAACAGCTAATTCTTAATGCTTTATATTTTCTTTCTATTACAAATGATCTTTGGGCAATTGGAAAAATGTAATTTTCAGAATGTTCTTGGATATTTGCTGTTTTTCATAGGAAACCTAGGACTGAGTTGAGAAACAGAGGAAGCAGCCGGCTGCTTTGGCATCAGCCTAGTAAATCAGTTTCTTCTTTCTGTGGACTAAATATCTGTGTGTCAGTATAAATTTGTCAGCTCTATCTTTTGCTTTTGCAAGGGTCAAATTGTACAAATTCTACCTCTCTTTATGACTGTCCAAGGTAGATAGCATGCTTTCTGGAGCATGGATACAGTATTATGTGTCATATAATTATGTAACACACCAAAACAGAGAAGGCCAACTTGATATCTCAGATAAAATTGCTGCTGTAAAGAGGACATTACTTTTCTCTCTGAATGGGAAGAAGGTGTGAAAACAATGGACATGATGGATAAGATACCTTCATTATGTTTTTGATTTAGTAGAACAAATCTTTGATGATGTTGGTTAAGAACAATTAATATACCACAAGCTTCGTGCAGTTTAGATACTTATTGACTATGTAACGTGTTAATTACTAACTTGTTACCTCATTAGTTAAAAGTCTCTTCTGAGCTTTTCCATATTTTTTCCCACATTTTTCCTGTTTTATTTTGCATGTGTGTTCCTACCTCAAGTTTGAATTCTGGTTTAAACCAAAAGGTCAAAGGAGCTGCTTGAGTGCTGCTCATTCCTCTCCAGGATCTGTTCCTGCTCTTTATCTCCCTGAACTGTTTACTTTTAAGCTTTTCATTTTAAGAAGTTTTACTCATACTTGACTGTATTTTGAAGAGGAAGAAAAAACAGAATGAGAAAGCTTTTTTCAGTGATGTGTCATGGAAAAGTGGCATGTTATTTAGTGTATCTGATTTCTGTATGGATTTTTTTTTCTGTCCTTGTGGAGATTTGAGTTTTTCTTTTCAAGGACCATAGAAAATAGGTAATATTGGAAGTGGTCACTGGAGGTTGTAGAGTCCAACTTGCCTGCTGAAGCAGCATCCTCTAGAGCATGTTACTCAGGATTTCTCATATCTGTAAATCTAAACTGTTGCAGAACAATGGCATGGAGCCTCTTAACTGGCTTGTTTCTCAAGAAAAGTGTAGCAGGTGCTGCTGGAGTGTCTCAAGATAAATACCTGTGAAATAAGGGTTATAGTGGTGGTATCCAAGTTAAAGGCCTACATTGGCTTTTATTTGCCAGACTAATTATGCAGGTCTGAGTGATTAAAAGCCCAAATAAGGAAAAACCTTAACACTTCTTTCTTTCATGTTAAAAAAAATAAATTGAAATTTTCAGAAAATGCTTTGTTTCCTCAAAAAGTAGATTAATTTTGTTACCATGAAACATTTACAACTCTTGAGTTCTGTAGCTGTTATTAAAAACATTGATTGCATTGAACTAAAGGATTATCAAAGAGTTAATTTAGAGTTTGGTTTCTGTTGCAGTTCCCAGAGTGTGGTTTCTTTGGCATGTATGACAAAATTCTCCTATTCCGCCATGACCTGAATTCAGATAATATTTTGCAACGAATTACATCAGCAGAAGAGATACATGAGGGAGATCTTGTTGAGGTTGTACTCTCTGGTAGGTATTATTGGAACAGTGGAACAACTCTTTATTCAGTAGATTAAAAGAAAATAGGACTTAATGGAGCATTATTTTCATGCCTGCCTTGAGCTTTTTCATTTAAGACTCATATACTTTAGGGTAGAGGTTTCCATAAAGTTCAGCTGTGACTGATGCTTCAGTATCAGTTATTTGTTAGTTTTGTTATTTTTTCATTGTTCTGTTCTAATCTTCTTCAGGTTTATTATTATATCTGAATTATACAAATGGAAATTTATAAGTATAATAATATCAGTTTGTAGTTTTTATAATTGCTTAAGGTGAAATGCAAGTAGGATTCAGAATTTGTTCTTCCAACTGTTGTGGGTTTTCTTTTGCTTGTATCTGTCTTTTTGTTCTGTAGCTTTTGCTATTGATGGCTTATGCTGTCATAAGACTTCATATAAATTTTCTAACTGGATCATACCTATAAAAACAGACTCTTATGGGTTATTGTAGTTGTTAAAAATGGTTACTTTAAACAATATAGTCCTTAGAGTGGTGTTTATTAACCAATAATGAGGACAAAATAACCCCAGCCCTGATTGTTACTGTATATGTTTGATCAATATTTGTCAAATTCAGTCAAAAGTCAGCTGTAGTTAAACTACAACTAAAAGCTAGACTAGTATTGAGCAGTTTTTAAAGTCTTTGAGGATAAAGTGACAAACTGAGACTACATATTAGGAAGAGGGACCTCTTGACTGTCATTAGTTTAGATTTGTAAATTTGGTCAATAAAGTATGAATTTGATAGCTGTATGGCTGAAATTCTGGCCACATTTCAGGGCACCTCTAAGATGTTCAGTAATTGATCATCTTATTTTGAGCTTTTCATTGCTTCTGGTGAATAGCATGTTTGAAAAATTTGTTGTGTGTCTCTTGGCAGTCTCTGACAGTTTCCTTAGAGACAGACAGACCACCTGAAACTGAGGCATTTTGAAGACATGTAAATCCCTTTCAGTAGAACTTTTAAAATAAGAATCTGAATAGGAAGTGTTAGTATGTATCTGATCAAAAAATAGTAGCCATCAGGGCAAGTTAATGTTGATATAAAATACCTTTTTCTTTTTTTTTCTTTTCCTCAAAGAAACAGGACAAAAATAATTTAAATGTATCTATGCTTGTTTAAGGAAAAGAATATTTTAGTGTTTTGTGGAAACATTATCAAGAGTTCTGTTTTGATACCCTGAGTTTAATCTAATAAGCTTTTACTGCAAAAGTCCTTTAGAAGATAAAAATCTATCTTGTAGAACTGTCTTTTTTGAAATTTTTGTAGGTTACAAAACAGCTTGAAAATTTAATTGTTCTATCAAACATTTACTGTTGCTTTTAGCAAAGCTTGTTGTACCTGCCTTCAGCTTAGTGAGGTTTTCAACAGAGTGATTCGTACTCTTGATTAGCTGGGGCCATTAGCCTACAGAGTTCAATGTATATTTTTCCTAAATAAAAATGTTTACAGAAAACTATGTAGTCTCCTACATGCATATTAAAATGGCATACAGTGAAATGCTGATTTCTAAATAGCTTGTTAGCATTCTTTAAATTAGCCATTTTTAAAATATGTTCTTTTCATAAATCCTTGTTGATTCTATGGCAAGAGCTGTAACTTTCTGCAATTCTCTAAAAGCTTTGGCTACAGTTGAAGATTTCCAGATTCGTCCTCATGCACTTTATGTGCATTCCTACAAGGCTCCTACTTTTTGTGACTACTGCGGAGAGATGCTTTGGGGTTTGGTACGACAAGGATTAAAATGTGAAGGTAAGTCTATGATATTTAGTGTATTTGTGTGTGTGTATGTAAGATGAGAAAGAAGAAGTTGTATCGTGTTTGGTATGTTAGCAAGTTATTTCATTGCTGGAAGGGTTTGTGCATTGGAAAACCGAAGTTCTGATCTTGGCATTAATGAAACTGTGCGTGGCCTTGGCTAATAACTTAAGAAGTGTTGTTTCCCACTTCGAAAAAAACAGCTAGCTTACAACCTTGTCTTTTTTGCACAAGGCACACATAGCTTGGAGAGACTCCCAAAGGGGAATCCCTTTCGTTATTGTTTTCATCCAGGTGGCTGTGGAGCACTCTGCAGCCTGCTGTCAGGTACTGAGACTGCCTTCTTACTGAATTCTTGGTTCTTGTGCTCCAAATTAAGGGAGTGATGAAAGCCTCCTGATGGTGGGAGATCAGCTCCTTAGAAGTCTTAGACTTTGTTACTAGAACTGGGCTTACTGGAGAAAAAGCTATTTCTGTGAATTGTATCAAGAACACTGAAATAAGAGAATTTGACACAAGAGTAATTTTCTGCCTTTACCATTTTCTTAGGTCTTCTTTTTAAAACTGCTTTATCAAAGTATTAGTACTGTTTTTGTTTGAATGTTTTGAATGATGGAAGGTTTTTTTGAATAAACAAACTCCTCTTCCAGGTTGTGGGTTGAACTACCATAAGCGATGTGCCTTCAAGATTCCAAACAACTGCAGTGGAGTGAGAAAGAGGCGCCTGTCCAACGTGTCTTTGCCAGGAGCAGGGCTTTCAGTTCCAAGACCAGCACAAGCTGAACACACATCCTCTGCCTCTGAAGAAGTATGTAATGTGAAAGGAGAAACAATTTTTGTTTTAAATTCTGTAACCTCTGGAGAACTAGATAGTGTTTTAAGTGGCTTAGGATGAGGAGTCAAGCTTAACCATTATGATCAGTTTTAGTGAATTTTAAAATATGATGATTCTTAGGCTGTGACACTTACTGGTTATTATTACTGTGAGAGGTGAAACAGGAAATAAATTATAAGTTTTATATGTAATTTTGTTATTAGCCTTTCACTTATGGTTATATGAAATCTTGAGAATTTTGGCTTCAGAATGATAAAACATCTTGCCTTCTTAGTAACACAGATTCATTCTGTAATTATTGTATCAGCATAGATTAGTTACTTGGCTGAAGCAGTACAAATTGTAAGTTTTAATACTGGCAAAGAGTGTTCCTGATCTGCTGTTAAGCTTTTCACAGAGTTAATCCAAAAAACCCCAAACCCTATCAAGGAGGGTATAGAGGATGAAGGGCTTACAGTAAAAGCAGACATCCATAGTAGTTCCTTGTTATGATGATTGCTGAGAAGTTATCAATTACATAACAAATATAAGTTATCAAGTATATCCAAACAATACTGGGATTATAAGACAGGTCAGGCAGTGATTAGATCTATTTGTTTGTGCCTTAGTCTTCTCTGATCATCTGTTACTTTACACTGTAACTGTTACAACAATTTAAAATACAAATCATATAGTCTAGTTCAAGAACATAATTTAACTAGAATTATTCTAATAATTATTAGAATATATAATAAATATATATTAGCTTTTATTTATTAGAATTAATATATATTTATTATATATTCTAATTATATAGAAGCTATAAAAGCCTAGTCTTGAGTAATGAAAAATCCTTACTTTAATGTTTATGATTACTGTTAAGATTTATTCAGTGAACATAGAATTGTAACCATTTATCACAGAATTTAACTTCATGATTTCTATGTGCATATTTAGTACCTCTTTGATACCTCTTTGTTTTACTCAATGCCTTTTCTGTTTTAATTGCTGAAGTTTTTCTTTTAACTTCATTTCAAATAATTTTTGGAGGGTGTTCAATTTTCAGAATGTTTTTTGAATTTTCTAAATATTTTTGCCTAATTTAGTAAGGTATCTAGCTTGCTTTTAAAAACTGACAATTTGAGGTGGTTATTAGAATTTGGTTTGCCTGCCTCCAGTGTTTTCTGTTTAACCCTCTGTATGGAGGTTTGTATGTGATGTCTGAGCCTTGTCAGATTGATTAAAAAATAAAGGTCATGAGTGAATTTCTAGCATTTTATCTTCTGGAAATAAGGGTTCATACATAACCTCCTGCTTTCTGTAAGGGTTTTCCATCTGGTATTTTCATGGACATTCATACAGAAAGTCCTCTTAAAGCTTCTTGGCCAGGTTTGCTTTCTTGTCTGGTCACTTTCAGAGCCAACAGCCTCCCTTACAGCCTCACTGACATTTTTTTCATCCACCAGGATTCCCAAGTCTTTCCCAGCAGGGCTGACACCAATCTCCAGCCTACGTTCATATAGGGAGGTGCCCCAACTCAGGTGCAGTGCCAGCACTTGGCCTTGTTGAGCTGCATTAGTTTCACATGGACCCACTTCTGAAGCTTATCCAGGTCCCATTGGATGGCATCTTGTCTCTCCGGTGTGCCAGCTACACCACTCAGCTGGGTGACACCCACAAACTTGCCGAGGGTGCACTCGCTTCCACTGTCTGTCATTGGTAAAGTCATTTCATAGCTCTGGTCCCAGTATCAACCTTGAGGGACACCACTTGTCACTGATGTCTATCAGGACACTGAACCATTGACCACTACCCTCCAGATATGACCATCTGGCCAATTCCTTATTCTCCTGAAAGTCTGCCCATTGAATCCATCTCTCCACTTTAGAGTGAAGGATGTTATGGTGACCATGTCAAAGGCTTTACAGAATTCCAGATAAATGACATCTGTAGCCCTCTTTTTTGTCCACTGATGGAGTCAGTCAATCATGGAAGGCCACTGAATCACCTCCCTGTCCTTCATATGCTTTAGCAGAGCTTCCAGTAGGATCTTGGTGATCTTCCCAGGCATACAGGGGAGGCTGGAAGGTCAGTGGTTCCCAAGGTTGTCTGTTCTGTCCTTTTTAAAAATAGGTGCAGTTTTTGCCTTTTTCCAGTTCAGCTGAATGCCGTGACTTTTCAAAGCAGTCACGGCATTAGAACTGTTCTGGTGCAAATTATGTATTCCTTCTTCATTCCAGCGTTGCTGCCCAGAACCTAGTAAGAGGATTCCCTCTTGGAGTGGCCGCCCCATCTGGATGGATAAGATGGTGCTTTGCAGAGTGAAGGTCCCACACACATTTGCTGTTCACTCTTACACTAGGCCCACCATCTGCCAGTATTGCAAACGGCTGCTTAAAGGCCTTTTTCGCCAGGGTATGCAGTGTAAAGGTAAACATTTAAATTTCTGCTATAGCAGTAAATTTCAGTAAAGGTCTTGTATTTAAAACTGATTGCAGCTTAGGTGGCTGTATACTGCAGGATAAGGAAGTGTAATTTTTGAAAAATAGCATAATTTTCAGAAGATCACAGCAGCCATCATTTTGCTTGTGGTAAGCTATGCATTGTACATTTTTCTGAAATATAAGATTTAATTGTGTAGATTGAAAACACTGTGATTCTAGAAGGATAATTATGAATTAATAAAAATGGGAAATGCTTCATTTTGTTCAGTGTCTGTATTCTAAACTGACCACTAAAGAATTTGTGAGTTTTCGTTATGTTATTCTGGTATAGGATACTGATTATTACCTTTTGGAGGTAGGTGCCTACATGAAAACTTGCATGGTTTTCATGTAGCATGTGTTAACATGCATGCCTTCAGTTCTTAGGCTCTTCCATGTCTTTCCTAGGGCATAACTTCTGGCTTTTTATTACTAGTTAGTGCAGATCAGTCAGCTTTGTTGCAGGAAACAAGTCTAGTGATGAACTATAAACATTAATATGGACACGAGTTTCCATTTCTCATACAGTTTCAGTTTGCATTTTTAGAGGAGAAAAAAAATATTAAGCTTATAGCTGTGTTAACTTTTTTTTGACTAGTAATACTGCTGTCTCATGTAAAGAAGTAGTTTTATCTTTCATTTCTGTTATTTACAGTCTTTGTAGTCTGTTTGAATGAGTCTGAATCCTGAACTGGTTTTGATATTCTTTCCAGTCAGTGTGTCTTGGACACACATGATACAAAAATAATGAAGCCTGATGCCTTGTGGTTTTAACATATAGATGCTGCTGGCCATATACAATTGCTGTAACTGTATCCAGCTAAATAAGTGGGGCTACTACCTCAGTTTCACTTGAATGAAACCGGATAAAAATATTATTTGTATGCCTATTATAAACATTTATGCATAGAAAGCAAGCCTAGAGAAATGCTATGTGTATTTGACAGAAATAAGTGTCTTAATAGGCCTCTATTTAAGCAGCAAGATCCAATACTTATTTTATATGTATTTTATATATTATGTATATCAGGAATTGATATCAAGAAGTTCAAATATTTTCATACTGCCTTCTCCTTCAGGTTCATAAGTTTCCCACTGACTTCCTTGTGCATATTCACAAAACTTTGGGTTCTGATTACCCAGAAGAGCACTGGATTTCTTGATTTGATTCAGGTTGCTGTTCGGGCTCTGAGGATGATGTTTGAGATGCTAAGGCTGTATTTATGGTAATAACTATGCCTAGAAACATTCCTGGACACTGAGGTCAGCTGGGACAGAATGACCCGTGTTCATGAAAAAGTTTTCTTAGCATTCCAGCCTGGGTGGCTCTATCCAGACTGCCTTTTTGGAGCAATTTTGTAGGATGCTCTGGTTTATGAGCTAGACCTTGGAACTGTTTCGGATTATGCTAATTCTGTGGGCTAAAAGCATGTTTGGGGATGTTTGTAGCTATTTACTAGACTGGAGAATTGTACTGTAGTATTCAGGAATGTTTCTGAATGTAGTTTATTTTATTAGGATAGACTCAGTCTCCTAGTTTCCTGACAGGATTTGAAATGTCTCTGTTTCTTTCAGCCTCCTTTAAAGTAGTGGAGTAATTGTATTCCATAATATGGACTGAAACCACGGCTGTAAAAAAGACTGTTCATGAGTCTCCTAGGATGCATCCTTTTAGGCAGTCAGAAGCTGAGCAGTATTGGATTCTGATCCAGAATGTGGCTCCTCTGCTACCAAAAATGTTTTTTCTCTTGTCTGGGCTTAAAAAAGGAACACATTGAGCTTGCTTTGGATAGCAAAAAGAGGCTAAATTATCAATATGAAAAGAGTTGTGGGGGCAGTAGGGAGTTTTGAAGTTTGTGGTGTTGATGAAGTTGAAAATCGCAGGAATGCTACTAATAAAGGAAATGCCTGTTAATACCAGTAAAGTTGTATGCTGGACTTTGTTCAGTAGGCTGTGACTGATACTTTGTGTGCAGAAATGACATGTATTCAGGTGTGATTTCATCTCCATGTCAGGCCGAATCTGGACATAATATTGTTCTCTCTACCCAGTATCAACAAGAAATGGAGCTTGAGTAGTCAGGCAAATCTGTAACCTGGATAAGAGGGGAACTGGACTTCGGGATTTACTGCAGAACATATTTGCTCTGATGTAGTTGTGTGATTGAGTCCTCTGATGTCTGCAAGTCTTAGTTGGCAGGTGGGGAAAAATGTTAGAGATGAGTCAATTAAATCATATAGCAATGGAAAAAAGAATGTGGAACAAATGAAAGAATGGGAGAAATTACATAATAAGGGGAAAAAATAGCAGCAGAAAAAGCTACAGAAGTAGCAAACCATTTTGTACTGAAAGGGGAAGTACTGACATAATAAATAGTGGGGGTACAAATCAACATGTGACATAAGGACAAGATTGTGAATTTCCTCCTGGAGGTGACCTCACTGGTGCTGTCTTCAGTTACATGCAAATGTATGAATCTGAACTGAAGTTTGTGTTGAAGAAGTGAATGATAAATGCTGGTGTCAGGAGCATCAGAATGAGGTTCTGGTATAATTTATTTATTTATTTGCTGTTTTAGATTGCAGATTCAACTGTCACAAACGCTGTGCACCTAAAGTACCTCGAGACTGCCTTGGAGAGGTTATTTTCAATGGAGGTAAGATGAGAAACATGCTTTCAAATAGTGAGAGATCTTTTGAGGATGAATAAGATGCATTAGTATTTAGTTCCCTCATCTGAATATTTGACATATTTTTATTTATCTTGCCAGTTTTTTCACTGATGTCAGTGAAAACGAAAGAGATCCACTGTCAAATTTACACTCTGGTGACTTAAATTTTACTTAATTATTCTTGACAAGTTCACTATGCTTTGCTTGGGATGGCTCAATGGACATGAAAAATCTAGAAGCCACCTCAGTGTACAAAATTTGACAATCTGTTGTGATTTCATTGTTCACCATGAAGTACATACTTTAAAATGTTAATATCTGAAGACACGTGCCATTTTTTATGACTTTCTCATATCCATGATTTTTACTGGTCAGAGTTAGCTAAAGTGTTTGAGATAAAAGAGAAAGGAGAAAAAACCTAAGGCAAACTGAAAGAAAGAACTCCACTCTAATTTCTGGAAACATCAACGAAGTAGGACTGCTTTCTGAATAGACCTTGCAGAATTGAAAGAGGAGTATGCAGAACACTTTGTGAAAGAATGTTTAGAGTATTTTTATAAGTTTTAGACCAGTGTTAAGCTGATTAAATATGGGATAGATGAGCAGATAGGGATTAAAAACTGATTGAATGGGTGGGCCTAGAGAGTGGTTATCAATGGCAAGTAACTTGTGGTGTACGCCAGGGGCCAATGAAGGGTCCAGTCATGTTCAACATCTTCATAAATGGTCTTGTGGGGCAGAGTGTACCGTCAGCAGGTTTGCTGATGGCTGGGACGACTGGCTGATACGACAGAGGGTTTGTGCTGCTATGCAGAGGGACTTCAACAGATTGGAGAAATGAACTCAGGAGGTTGTTGGACCAGGTGACCTGCAGAAATCTCCTCCAACTTCAGCCATTCTGTGGCTGTGTTGCCTTGTCACATATTTTTTAGTGAAACAAAATTGGTGACATGAAGCAGGTCACATCAGACTATACAACTTGATCACTTGAGGCACAGTGGCAACAGCTGTTACTGTTAGCTAACTGTGTTAGCTAGTGTGTCTGTTGCCACTGCACAATAAATCCCATCCATTCATGCCAACCTTCTCCAGGCCCAGGTTCTTTCCTAGACCTTGAGGCTGGTGGCTGTGAACAGCAATCTGCAGCATGATGTTGCTGCAGCCTGGTTCTTCTGCCCTTGTGCTGCTAAGGGGCTAAAGGCCACATAGTTTGGGAGCTATGGTTTCACGTAATTCTTCTGAAGACGTAAGGAGCAATTTATTTTTTGTTCTTTCTCCCACTCTTAATTGAACTCACCCCAGGTAAAAACCAAACACACAAACAACCCCCCACAAACCAACAAACAAACAAAACCATAAAATGGCTACAGATGAAGATATTTTAATGTCTTAATTCTTAGTTTTTCACAGTATCAGTTGTATAGCTTTATGAAAACACTAAATTTCTGCCTGCAAAAATCAGAGGTAAATAAGATCTGTTCTGCTTTTCTCTTTTCCTGCAATTCCACAGCTCCCCTTTTCTTACTCACATTTCTTATTATGGATTACAAGAGCAGGGAGAGCGCAGTTGTGTTACTGTTAATGGAGAATTTAATTTTCACACAAATAATTCTCTGGGTCATCTCTAGGCATTGAAAGGTTACTTTATCCTGATTACTTGTGGGACAGAATTACTTAATGAGATTTAGGTTTAGACCTTAAGCTTTTCACTCTGCTTCTTTCAGTATGGTTTGTGTTTTAGTTGGGTCTCTCTTGCCTTGGCATTTAGCAAAATGAAATTGGTAATGTTCATTAGCATACTCTGCATCTTATAGCAAAAATGTGAACATTTTGTATCTTGTGATTGTAGTTTAATGCTTATTTCCATAAGTGTGAACTTATAAAACAAAGGTAGGTTTTGGAGGATTTTATTTTTATTTTTTTCAGTTGTGTGTTTGAAATAATGTCTGACTTGTGTTGTTTCCAGAACCTGCCAGCCCAGGCCAGGACCTGGATATGCCAATGGAAGTTGATAGCAGTGAAATGAACAGTGATGGCAGTCGAGTTCTAGATGATGCTGAAGAGCCCTCTCCTCCAGAGGACAAGATCTTTTTTATGGATCCATCTGACCTCGATGCAGACAAAGATGAAGAAGCTGTCAAAACAATCAGGTAAGTTATAGGATGGATTTCTTTGCTCATTGCTCAATATTGTGAGCAAAACATTTCAAATTAAACCAGTTGTATTGCTGTAAGTGTATTTTCCCTTTGTGGGGGTTTCTTTTCTTTTTTAGCTTGAAAACACTTTGTAAAGTTCTTCTGTATCAAGAAAATCTGAAACATAAACAGACTTTAAAAGAGTATAGTGTCATCTGGAAATTGGGAAGAGTGTTATGCTATGACAGTTATTGAAGAAATACACCAGATTATCAAGGCAGGATGAAACTTAGGTTAAGGTCTCTGTGACTTGAGCCTAATTTAGTTACTGTTATATATGTGTGGATTTAAAAGGCATTAGTTGGGATATTTTAATATGGGCATCATAGTCTATGCATATTATGCAGTAGTTTGTTTTATTTATCTTGAAAGTGATTTTCTTGAAGTCTTTATCCAATAACTGTTAACATAATTTCTTAAATCAAATTTGATTTTTAAATTTATTTATTCTGAGTAGTGTCATCCTGATTTTCTTAGTCATTCTTAATAAGATAAGCACAGTTGTATTCAGTCAAACTAAATATCACTGTAGCTCAGGGCTTAATAGCAAATTTATGAGGGAGCACGTATAATGATACCTCCCAACTTCCAGTGATTTATAGCTCAAGGATCTCCTGAGTGGGAAGCAATGTCTGCCTCTAAGTAGGATTTTTCCACTTATTTCTAATTCGATTTGAAGCAGTTCAGGTTTTTGACATGACAGTATCCTGTAGCCAATTCTGTAGTGTAACAGCATGCCATGTTAAAGCATCCTTATATTTTTTGTTTTGAAACTGCCTCATGATGTGTGTTTACAGATGTGTCTGTTAGTGCCACATGTAGAGCTCTGGTGTTACTGAGGCAGGCACCTTGGTGATTGGCTTCATTTTCAGTGCTTTTAAAACCTGTATGTTTCATTAATGGCTCACTCTGAATATTAGAGATTATCAAACCCTTGTCTGCAGGACCTTAGCATTGATAGAATTTTCTAGTGCGGTTGTGGTTTAACACACCCCAATTTATGTTTTCATAAATTCAAAGTTTTATTTGACAGGGATCTTCATTAACAACAATATTATGAAGCAGCATAATCAACTTATATAGATAAGAAGAAATGATAGGGTGTAAAATAGCATTACAGACCAGAAGTCTCAGCAGATTGTTTTGAGAGAAAATGATGTCCCTAGGTGTCCTCACTCCAGTGTGTTTCTTCTCTGGTCCTTAAGTACTGCAATACTTGCCCTAGAAGAGCTAGTAGGAGCTCAGATGCCTTACCAAATTCTTTCATCAACTAAATCTGTATGGAAAGAAAAGGTTCCTGAACATTATGGACTAAATGTGTAAAATGAGTATGATTGCAGTACTGTTGTATTTTAACTTTTTACTGTTGTGTGTTCTTTTTAGTCCTTCAACAAGCAATAATATTCCTCTCATGCGAGTTGTCCAGTCAATCAAACACACGAAGAGGAAGAGCAGTACAATGGTGAAAGAAGGATGGATGGTCCACTATACTAGTAGAGACAACTTGGTCAGTTACTTTAGTTTCTTCCTAAACTGAGTTATTAAGTGATTTCTCTAAACTAGTGTATTTTGTTTCTGATTTGGAGTGTGATTTGAAAAAATTTAACTGTGATGTTCATTATAAAGAAATCTGGTTCAAGGGAGAAACTGTAGTTTATTCAAAATTCTTTGTGTGGTGATTGAACAGTACTTTTCCTGCTTCCCTTTAAGAAGGAAAAGCATCTCTGCATTGTCTGAAATGAACTGCATGTGTAGTATTTCAGCTTTCCTGAGAAGGTAATGGGATAGTTTGCTTGTGTCTTCTTTCTCTTTAGTAGTTGAACTAAATACTTATGTCTCTTTTTCTATTCTACTATGTGAAAAGGTGGAAATCATAAAAATATTATGCGTACTGAAATGGCTGAGAGTATTATTCTAATAATCTAGGTGTTTGTAAACATTTATGTGTACATATGGGGGCCCTTAATTCCTCTAGCAATTCACTCTAAGAGTTGTGGCTTGACTGTGTGTCCTTAGGTATGTGAGCATCCTCCAAAAAGACTATGTTGTTTGTTGCTAATGCTACCAGTAATGAGCTCATAATTGAGAAGGCAAGCTTCTTGGTTTTGTGTATTGAGAAGGAAGACAAAGCAAAATAATGGGGTTCCTTAATATGAACTGATGGGAAGAAGTGAATCCTCTTGTATTTTGGTAGATGGACAAAAAGGATGATTTTAAGAAGTTCTCAGATCTCATGGAAAACATTATGGCATATTGAGACTGTCAATGAAAGGCAGCAGAAATACTTTTGCATTCTTTATCTTTGAAGGAGACTTAGAGAATTTAGAAAAGCAAAGGTATTTAACTTCTGATGAAATCAAGTTAAGGGGTGATAATAGACAGCTCAGGTTACTGTAATGTTTTCACTTTTTGTGAGTGTCAGCTAAACTGACTTTTTTAAGTGGTCTTTGTGAAACTACCTTAAAAACCATTTCTTTAAGGTACAGTTTTCTAATAATGCCTAGATGTGTTTATCATAATCCAAACTAAGTATCTAGCATATTTTAGATGTGGTTACAGCCAAGACTACATAAAAGTCATGATTATCATCAGCTAGCTATGGATAAACTAAGGCCAGGTAGCAGACAAAGGTGAATAGTTCTAGTAGAGCTGTTCAGGGCAGACCTGGTATTCAGCTCTGATTTAAACTTTCAGTGCAACCAGTATGTTTTTCCATGGACTTTTTTTTTAACCTCCCCTTAGAACAGAGATCTGATGAAACATCTTAGCTTAGTTTGATTTTCTTCATCTGTCACTCTGGCTGCTACCTCGATGACATGAACTTTCTGAAAAAGGCAAGTCACATGGAGTATCCTGACCCAAAGCAAGGTACCTCCAGCCAAACAAGATCTCACAGAGCTTCCTCATGGGAGGAGACTTCCGTATTCGGCATTACAACATCCGCTATTTCCCTTGATGGTTCCATTCTCAGCAATGTCAGACCCGTTTCCTATTCCTGAAACGATTTGGCTTCCTATCAGTTCCAGACAGGTTCATTTTAACAGCAGGATCTGTGTGCTTCTTGTGCTCCCTAGATAACAAGATGTTTCACTCTTTAACATGAGAATTTTCTATATCATCATCTTCACTCTTTTTCTGACCCTGGGTCCATCCTTTCTCAGAGTAGGGTATGGGGCAGATTTTGAATCCCTGAGTAAGTTACCAGCCTTTTCCTTAATTCCTTTCCTCCAAAGTCTTTCATGATTCATGATTTAGTAAAGAGCATATATGTCAAAAGGAGGGGTTTACCCTTTTGGTTACCCTTCCACTGTCCCGGTACTGTATAGGAATTCCTTTTAGTTAAATCCAGTTTTGATAAAGTTATCTTTGTCTAACTCCTATAGGTAGACTTTGCTTCTCCCTGACTACAGTGATTTAAGCTCTGCTTAAATATGGCAAAAAAACCTCAAAAACCCTTTGCTTTTAATATGACAAAGTTTATAGAATATAAATAGAATGATATTTCCAACTTTGTATTTCTAAGTTAGAGTTAAGGGTCTTGGATTTTTTGTCCCAGAAATTGGAAGTGGTTTTCTAACTACATGAGTGTGGTGCAAGCAAAGTATCTTGGATTCATACAGCCATATCAGCTTTCTAAAAGCTTCTTTGTTTTGAGGAATGTTCT
This sequence comes from Anthoscopus minutus, assembly GCA_013399455.1. Classification (NCBI taxonomy): domain Eukaryota; kingdom Metazoa; phylum Chordata; class Aves; order Passeriformes; family Paridae; genus Anthoscopus; species Anthoscopus minutus. The sequence goes on along the minus strand of VWYI01001376.1, from coordinate 116,492 downwards.
TCCACTTAAATTACAAGACAGTTATATACAACAGATAATCCATGTTACTTTTTGGGGGAGATTTCTTCTTGGTGGATACTTTCACCAAATGGCTTTTTTCCTGCCCCCAAAATATTTTTTTCATTTGAATCTTATAATGTGTCTGTTTTTGCCACTGTATTAACAAAAGAATTAAGGACTTGTTAGGCTTGCTTACTGCTTGAACCCTTGCAATGTTGATATGAGGGCATAGAGGGAGGAAGCATGACTCCCACAGTTGTCACTAAATTTAAATTATTCAGATTTCGTAAGAATATGCACCTGGAGTAAAACCTGTTGAGTAACTGTTTTTTCCTATATGAGTTAACTCCTGTTGCCACTGCTTTTGCTGTAAGGTAAGTGATAGTTTTGCTAGTTTGTGGAAATAATTTTTGAGCTCTTCTTCAAGCAAAACAAAGTCTTTATTCCTAAAGTTTATTTTTTTAATTTCTGTAGTCTAAGATTAAACTGTAGATTAATTCTGAATTATTATCGCAGTAATTTAAAGCATTTTAAAAATTTAAATAATGAGATAGCAAAAGCCATATGAGAGGTTTATTCTTTATGTCATTGTGCTGTGCCTTTTGTAGAGAAAAAGACATTACTGGAGACTGGACAGCAAATGCATCACACTATTTCAAAATGAATCTGGAACAAAATATTACAAGGTAATTAATGATGAGTAATAATTATGTTTCACTTGATATATTCAGTGATTTATAGATATGAAATCTGCTTGTGAGCAGTTTACATATTATCTCCCATTTTCCCATCTCTTTTTGAATCAAAACTGTGACCAGGTTAATTGTTGCCCAAAGCCTGTAAGTGAGAAGGACCAAGACTAACTCTGAGAAGTTGCTTGCAGCTCCTGCTCTAACTCCCTCGAGTATGTCTCTCCTTACATTTTTGCATGTACTATTTTCCTGAATTATCTGGCATATTAAGCTTTTCTCACAATTTCCAGAGAATTTCTTTGGCCACAAGTCAAATGAAGGCTTGGATTTTTTTGTGTTCTCTGAGTAGCGACTGAAAATTTGCATGCTTACATGTTTTATTTTAATATTCCACTGTACAACTGTGTTGTTCAACGTTTGTACTGTACAACTGAAAGTTTCAAGCAAAATTTGCAGGAAAATTTACTGTATATATAAATGAAGCTTAGTGTGTTGTCACTGTAGGATTGTGTTTGATGGTGGAATATTCAGAAAATGCATTTGAATGTGTAAACAGGACTTTTCCCTTTCTTGTCTTATACCTTTAGGTGGGAGTCCAAATCTTGCAGCTTCTTCCTTTATAACAGCTTTAAGATCAAGCCTTTTCTCTGTACACCCAGCTAAACTTGCCCTTTTCATCCCTTTCTTGACCAATGCAGTCTCTTCTCAGACCTCTCTGATACTTGTATTGCCCTGTGCATTCAAAACACAGCTGGTAAAATATGTTCCTTGCTTGTTGCTCTGTTATGTCACTGCTTGTAGTCCTTTCACTGGCCCCTTTGGATCCCTTGTTTTAACTGCTTAGATCTGATTGTCTTTGCTGTTAGAGTAATTCAGTTTTTGCCTTTACATTCAATCAGCTGCTTATCTTATCCTCCTAATGCCTGCCTAGTGTGCACCTGCTTGTTCACTACTTTTGCAAGTGACATGCATCTGCACCTTCCCATGGATGTGGAATGTCCTCCTCCAGCTAGTGTGAACTTGACAGCATTTATTCATTCAGATCTGTTCTGTAATACTCTTGTTCCATGGTTTTAAACTGACCAGGTAGAGAATAATATCTGTATGCAAATAATATCTATTAATATCTGTATGAAAGAGAATCTTTACCCAAAATGATTCATTGCACAAAGCAGTGCTTGTTTATCAGCATGTATAACTGCATCCTCTCCTTACTGTTACTCTTTCACTTTTTCCCTCTCATGTTCTTCTCTGCCTAGCTGTATAAACTGCAAGGGGAAAATGGTCATTCTCTAGTTGTGCATCCCTTAGGCATGCAATGAGGGTGTGTCTCATGATGAACATAAACGTAGCTTGAGTAGAAAATTGCCTCGGCGCTGACGTTCCTGCGGGTCACCAGCCCTGTGGGTGATGCTCCCAGTGGTCAGGGCTCCTTTACAGGCCAAGACAATACCCCGTTGCAGGAGCCACCCGGCCTGAGGACAGTGACCAGGAAAACAGAGAGCTCTGCTCTCTTGTGAGCCTTGTCCTTTGAAGTGTGGGCGAAGGAGGACTCTCAAAGCAGCTGTTCCAGGACTCTCAAAGCAGCTGTTCCAGTAACAACAACTTTATTAACAACCTGAAGGGAGCTGCGCCCAAGAGCATTGAGAACAGCTTGAACACATTATAAAAGAGAGGGGTGGTCTTGGTGGCAACCAACCAGGGAAGAGCATGGTGGCCTGATAACATAATGGACATTAGAAAGGGCCAACAAGGGTAAAAGGATTAGGGGAATTCCAGAGAGTGGAAAGGGGCTAGGGGAGTGGTTTGGGTGATGGATAGAGAACTCTCTGGAAGAAAAGAGGTGGTTTGGGGATGATATGACAGGGGAGTGGGCATGGGTCTGGGAGATTGACATGGGTATGGGCAGGGTAAAAGAACTTTCCAGAATAGGAACAAACCAATATAACCACAGGGGGAATAACTCGGGTGGAACCATTATAAACATAATTATTAAAAGAATAAACTTACATCCCACTGCAACAGAAAATAGTAGTTGTATAGAGAGAACTGTGGTGTGCCTGAAAGTCTGTCTAGGCTTGTATCATGGAATTCAGAAAGCTGGGTGGGCAATGGTCATGCACCGTTTGAATTTATTTATGAAGTTTGGTGTTTTGTTTTTGTTTTTTTTACATATTGGATTTGGTTTCTTTGCAACGCTTGAAGTTATGACTGTTAGTATAATAAAATATTATGTGCATTTTCATTTTTTAATTTTTAATATCTTTCTTCAGGAGATTCCACTTTCAGAAATTCTCCAGGTGACTCAGCCTCGAGATTTTTCACACGTGATGCAGGGCAGCAACCCCTACTGTTTTGAGATCATCACTGACACGATGGTGTACTTTGTTGGCGAGAACAATGGCAGCACTCATCACACTCCAGTTCTTGCTGCGTCTGGAGTTGGACTTGACGTAGCTCAGGGCTGGGAGAAAGCCATTCGCCAGGCCTTGATGCCAGTCACTCCTCAACCTAGCGTTTGCACTGCTGCAGGACAAGGAAAAGATCACAGTAAGAAGGCAGACAAGGCGCTGTTGTTCATATGCTGAAGTTGCTGATGCTAGTGATTCCTTCGGGAAAAGTGCTTATTTAGAGTGCAGTATTGTCTGTTGATTGTCTGCTGGATTGAGTCCATCATTTTCCATGACCCTCTAAAAAGTGACTCTCAGGTTTGTGGAGGGTGGGCAAATCCTTTACTCTGTTGTAGCAGAAAGTAGTAAAGAATCAGATTTACAATATGAATGCAGAATGCAGAGTTTTATTGTGGGACCACTACAAATACACACACTGATGTAAAAAGGAATCACAGATTAGATATTTATTATATACATAACTAAATAAATATATCCAGATTGCATGCGTATACTTTGAAAGAACTAAATTTGGATGTTTTTTGATGTTAGCACCTATATATATATTATATATTTTTAAAATACTGTGAGATGTCAGTAGCTAAGGAGGAGAAAAGGAGTTAGTCTCACAATGTTAATACCATTAGTGATGTAAAAAATTTTTCTTAGCTGTGGGTATTATAAAAAGTACCCTGTTCCTCTTTTTATTCGCCTTCCCTCTCTTTTTTTCCTCTGGCATAGGATTATATTCATTATCAAGGCTCCACTAAACTTATATATTGTTTTCTTTCTTTTAAGACATCTTGTTCCTTGCAACAACGTTCATTCTCATTCTGTACTGAGATTTATGCATTCAGTTTTTAGTTTCCTTTCGAATTCCAGCTACTCTTTGATCTCCTTGAAGTAAAATTTTCTTTTGCAGAAGATTCTGAGATCAGTTTCTCTGTCTCTGATATCCGTCTACTCTGCATCAGCAACAGTTAAGAACATGCATATGCTAGTCTGAGGTAAAGGCACCTGCTGCGATTGCAGTAGTGGTCTAAAATACTAAACTATGAAATGCCAGTACTAGCATTGGTATTTAATTACAGTGAAGAAACATACCTGTGAGATGATACTTTGTACCTGGCTTTATACATACATAAAATGCCATTGATATGGAATTTTAAATTTCATATATATATATATCTCTATATATACACCAAAACTCTCTTTGTTTTCTGGCACCTAAGGCTTACCATTGCTGTTGGACTTGCAAAGAGACTTGATTTTTCCAAAACAAATAGTTTTCCAGTAATAAATAATAACATTTCATTGACATTGGTAGGGAATAGAACTGCAGTGATATTTGCTGAGAGGAAGTATTTTGATATGTTTAGGATTGTAGGAGAATAAGAAACTACTTTGAGTAGAGCACTTTTAGACAACTCAAGTTGGTTTTTAAACTCTCAGAAGACCACAAAATGTCTGTTCATCCCTCTTCTTCCTACACTTTGTGAATCATGAAATGTATCTCAAGAGCCTTTAAGGTAATGAGATTTTAGTTTAAAAAAAGTCTCAAATATGTGTTTTCAAATGAAAAGACCTAAAGGAGGAGGGAGACATTGCTAGTGCTTGATATACTTGCAGCAGCAGGGAATTCGTAGTGTCAAAAGTGTCCACGAGGCACTATCTAGTTACTATATACCACATTGTGGGCGGAGGTAGTTGGAAGTGGGGACGTTCTTCTAGTCTGACCCATGGCAAAGAATCCCTTGTAGCCACATACCTGGTGTTTGGGCTGGGATGTTTCTTTGTGGGGTGATTCTGAGCTAAAATGAGATAGAAAGTAAGCTGTTTACCTGCTGTAGATTACATATCGAATTGTGGCATTACTAATTTCTTTACAAGTGACTACTTCTTAGCCCTTAATCTTGCACATATCAGACACTAGAAAGATGGATTTATTAGGAAGGAATAACTCACTCTTTACCACTGAGTTATTTTGTATTCTGTAGCCATCTGTGGACAAGGGTTCGGTGTGTTCTGTTAAAGACTTTCAAAAGCTTTATCTTTATTTTCTAGTTACCTTGCAGCAGATTTGTTGACTATAGGAATTTTTTTGTCTAACTTCTTTATTGTTTTCCCTTGTGTTCTGTATGATTACTTCAGTACTGATGTGACTATAGTCAATAATCAGTAGGCAAATACAAGACTCAGAGTTCATATTTCAGATGCAGAATTCAGGTTGTCTTTGAGAATCAGTATTTGTTCTATTTCTCTCTGTAAATTTCTTCTTTGAGATAAAGCATGGGTGGCAAAAATTAGACATCTTTTTTCTCTTAAATTCTCTTCTGGATGAAGAAAGCTCTTTTCAAAATGCTAGTAAGTCTGTAGTGTGTTTTCTATCTACTTTGTAGATAAGTTAATTCCTTTTTTTTCATTAAGTTAACATAATTATATCACAGAATTGTTAGGGTTGGAAGGGACCTCTGCAGATCATCCAGTCCAACCCCACAGACGGGTCAGGGTTCAGGTTACACAGGAACATATCGACTTGGGTCTGGAATGCCTTCAGAAAGACAGACTCCAGGTGGCAGATGTCTTTTAGTCTGAGATGCTTTACTTTGCCCTTGGAAGTCAAAAGAGAAGGATATTTCCTGCCTTCTTTGGTATATCTCTTCTTGCCTGTGCATCAATGTTATTCCTGTAATGAAAAATTAATGTCAATGTCTGCTGATGACTGAAGAATTCTTTATCTGATACTTTTGCTTGGAAATTATACTTCCTGAATGTGCCTTTATATACCAAGGATTGATATGCTTCTGTAGTTTATCCATGAAAAAAAGACTTCTTTTATATTATAGGCTTTATTGCTTTTTTACTTATCAGTTATTCTTTTACCTGGTTTCTTTGATTTGTTTCCTTTTCTTACGCATTAATTCTGTATCTTGGTGCTACAGAAGATAAGAAACCACATTCATTTGACTATGAGGGATCTACTTGCTTCTCTTGCCTGTATTTTTCTTTATTGCTACCAGAAATCGTTATTCATTTCATGAACTATGATGCAATTGCTATTGCTTTTTGTTTTCCAGCTATCTATTGTGTACACACTTGTGTTGTTCTACTGTTTTTGTAATCAGGAATAGGACAAAAAAAGACAATTAATCCCCACAAAACTTAAAGGGTTTTTTTATCTTATGAGTTCCAGAGTATAAAGTTTCTGCAAAACAACACTAAAAAATCATTTCACTGACACAGGGCTAGAAGTCAGTAAAGGATTTTTGTTGATTTTCATTTTTCCGCTCTTTTTAGAAAAAGTCTGCCCTTTTTATTTACTTACTTGGCTGTATCTTCTTTATTGCAGAAGAACTGTCCCTAAGCATCTCTGTTTCAAATTGCCAGGTCCAGGAGAATGTGGTGAGTCATGTGCATTGTATTACAGTGATATTTATTTATCTGAGTATTACAAAGTATTTGGTTGTAGCAGTATCTGGATGAGAAAGCAGCACCAGACCACTGTAGGTAAAGAAGTCCAGGTTATGCAGGAAGTAACCTACTTACCTGCCATGGGTGTTTGTTTTTATGAATATATGTCCCTGCTTTTGATGCAGCTCAGTGCGTTCTCTTCAGGAAAATTTGTTGTATTTTCCCACTCCATTCAGTGTAATGATGGTACCTTTTAGAGAGTTTGATTAATGCCAAATATAATTACAGCCTAGCCAGCAGTAACTAATGTGGTCCGAACATTTTAATGATTCCTGATTTTTGTGATTTCTTTTTTCATGCATTAGGATATCAGCTCCGTGTACCAAATATTTGCTGATGAAGTGCTGGGTTCTGGTCAGTTTGGTATTGTCTATGGAGGTAAATTGCACTATGTTCCATTATGCATTTATTAAGGTAGAATGTCTGTATCTTTTTCATACTTAACTGTATCTAGAATGTCTAGGTGAAGTTGATCTTGTTAAAAGTTTTGTTTGGGTTACTTTGCTACGTGTCTCTGTAGTTTTATGTACAGTATTTCTTACTATTAAATTCTTGCATTTACAGTTTTGCATTGACATCCTAATTAGTTTAGAATATGCATTGCATTTTGACCATAGTTAAATACAAAGCAATCCAATTTGGCCACATTTAATGATTTTTTTAAATTTCAAACTCTAGCACTGTTGTTTGTGTTTTACAGTATTAGAAGACATACGTTTGCTGTCAGTTATACCTGGCCACAGAGATGTGGCCAAAAGCAATTAGAAAAACACATAGTTTATGATTTGACAGTACAGGTGCAAACATATTATTGACTTAATTGATGCAAACAGATTTCTATCAGCAGGTTAGAGTAGAAAGAGGTATTCTTTGCCAAGAGTGTTAGTCCTAGGTTTCAAATCTAGTATTATCACCTAGTTTTTAAAACCTTCTGTTGCAGCTTATAACTTGTTTTTAGGATGTAATTACAAAAAAAGAAGAAATACTAGAAATGCATATGAACTCTGTTTCTATCTCTTTTTTTTTTTTAAATCTCGTGTTATATCTCAGCTGTTGAGAAAACCACAGACCATAAATCTGGAAAGAAAGAAAAGTCATAAGTAATGATTTACAAGTGGTAATCTTTCTGTCACATTTTCTTTCCAATCAGGAAATATTATGGCTATGTGTGCTAATTGTGTAGTTAGATACTTCATTACTTCTAAGCTGCTTGGTGGAAATACAGTTTGGTCTGGTTTTACATCACTCTGGAAAGAGGTCAGGTTTTGTGCTCCCTCTGTATTTCTTAAAGCATAATCTGAATCAAAATGTTCTCCCTCTCTTATGAATAGAAATTAACAAATGCAGACACTTACTTTAATGATTGGGTTTTATTTTTCCTAAATTGCCTTGTAGATAAATCTCAGCTTGGTATTTTTCATGATTCAATTCTTACAAGTGCTTGTAAGAGTAATAAACACTTATAAAAAGCTTTCATTAAATTTTCAGAGTATGAAAAGACAACATAAAAGACTGTGATTTTTCTGGCTCTACATGCTGCTTAATTGTTGCTGATATTTAGGGAGACTAGATCTGGTAACTTCTGATATTGGCTTTTCTGCATCTGTGTAGTCCAACTGAAATAATGGTAACAATTAATGGTAAAATTAAGTTGCTTTCACTGTTGTGGGATTTGGATTGAGTTTTTCTTTTTTGTTGTATTTTTTGTGTCCCTTGTTTTTGAAAAACCTTTCCAAAATTGGAAATCAAAAGTTACAGGATATAGATATCCAACTCCTGCATCAGTGAGAAAGTTTCCCTCTGCTTTTCCTATTTTGATTAGTTTGAAAGATCTGAAAAAGTGAGGCAGAAAAAACTACTCTTGGCATTTTCTTACTGATGTAAAACTTGCACTGAAAAGTGGCTAATTGTGTTTTGTTTAACAAAAGGAATTTTCAAGCTGCTTTTCTGTTACTCTTCACAGGCAATTTTTAGCTGTAGTCTAGCTTGTGTAGTTAGGTGTTTCCTTAGATGAATTGGTTTGCTTTACATTGTTTAGCAATCTAGCATTTGCCCTCTGTGTTTTGCATCTAGTTTGTAATTGATTGTATTTGTGCTACATTTCAATATAATTTCCTTCATCTGATGGAGATAAGCCCTTTATTCATGATGATGTTAAAGGTAGGTGCAGTAGTTGCTTGGCAGAGCAGCCTGTGGTGATCATGTGCCCTGCCTAAGCCCTGGCCACCAATGCTGATCAGCAGGGAGCAGCAGGGGAGGCTGGCTGGTGGCTGCTCAGGTCTAGCTGGGCTCCCCACGGCAGTGCTGGTCAAACTTTCTGTGCTGTGTGTGTCATCCCTTCTCCTAAAATTACTTCCAAACCCTTCACTGAGTGGATAAAGACACTTTTCTTTGGTGCAGACTTACAATTCTGTTTTAGTTTAGGATTAAATGTCTCAGATTTCCAAGGTCTTGCAGTGTGTGATCCCATTAATCTCTCTGTTGGGTCTGAAACCAGTTCAGCAGCTGTGAAGAAGTGGGGAAGCATTAACAGCTTCTCACTTAGCTCTGGACACAGCCTCCCTGCGTAGTGCAGAATGCTTCTTATGAAACTGATGCATGTTGCAGCAAGGAATAATATGTGAGCATGGTGTTTTTCTTACCACAACCTTTTAGAGCTTTTTGATCACAGCAGACTGCCTCGGGTACTAAATGTGTTGCTGTTCTTTGGGGCAGCTAGTTACTCTCATGTTCCTGTAGAGTGTTAGGTGTGTCATTTCCTGTGCATGTGGAGCCTGTGAAAGTATGAAACCACAGGAGTGGGTTTATAGATGTGTCTCCACTTTGGCCTTGAATTACTGTTTTTACAGGAGAGGCAATATTCTGTGGAGTAGTTAGTACTTGCTCAAGTGCAAGTCCCTTGCACAAGCAAAAAGTTCACCCAATACATCCAGTGTCAGTCTGTGTGTACCTGACAGCAGTGTGGTAACTGGTTTAAGTTTAAACTACAAAATTCTTGTGGAGGCTGATCACTTCTTTTTCTCATATACCATTTGCAATTCTAAATATAAATATGGTAATATTGTACACTTGGCAGTATTCCCCGAAAAGGAATTCCTGCTGTAAGGTTTTATAGCTATGAATTGCTTCTGTCTCTTGATGGCTGACACTGACTTTCTGTTTAGGAAAACACAGGAAGACTGGAAGAGATGTGGCTATCAAAGTCATTGACAAGATGAGGTTTCCAACTAAACAGGAAAGTCAGCTTCGTAATGAAGTAGCCATTCTCCAGGTATAAAAGTGTTTTGGGATCATGTTGGAATTTAGTCTTAAATAGACCATTAGTGAGATTTTGTAATGTGTGTAAGTGTTCTGAATTGATGTTTAAATTTACATATGTGATTTCTGAGTACTTTTGGAAGAGGGAATCTTATAAAAGCAGGAATTCCTGAGTACTTGGTCAAATTGAAAACTTGGGGATGATACCTGATCCACATTAGGGGATCCCACTGAAGCCATGTACTTTGGCTCCATGTTGTCTCCCTTGGAATTATTTTCTGCTGTTTTCCACTAGGAAAATACCACTCTCTCCTCAATCTTTGAGTCTTATTCTTATACTTCGTAACTTGAGTACAGAACATGCATCAACTGTAAAATCAATCATTGCAGCTAATTTGTGTTAAAGAAGTTATCCTTAGTAGTTGGCAGGTTTCATGTGTAGACACATTGGTTTCAAACTGGTGTCTTTCCTCAGATATATTTTTTTACCTGTATCTATTAAGCTGTATTTTTTATTTGTGGTTAGCATTTCTGTGTCATTCAAGATATTTCATACTGTTTTATTTTAGTGATGTGCCTATGCTACTTTGTTTTAGAATTTGCACCACCCTGGGATTGTGAACCTGGAATGTATGTTTGAAACCCCAGAACGGGTCTTTGTTGTGATGGAAAAGCTGCATGGGGATATGCTAGAGATGATTCTTTCCAGTGAGAAAAGTCGACTTCCAGAAAGAATAACTAAGTTCATGGTAACTCAGGTGAGCAGTCAGTTCCTCTGCTTTGAGAGGAGAGGCTAGATTTGGGGTTTGTAATTACAAGACGAGAATTTGGGAGAAGGGATTTTCTGTATTGTTATTTGAAAGAGGTGGCATAGAGAGCTACACATCTAATGAAAGTTGGAACAAATGAGAACTTTGGATGTTAATTATGTTAATTTTTTGGTTCTTGTTTCCCAAGACATAATGTTATGGACATCTAAAGATGGATGTCAAAACAGTAAGCATTCAAAAAGATGAGGAGAATTGGGGAAAAAAGGTTGAGGTAAAGAAACCCCCTTGTTTTCAAGTCTTGGTAGGCTGAAAAAAACAGTACTTGCACAGTATATATGGCTTAATTCTTGGACTATGTTGATAAAAATTGCTGTGTTGGTTAGAGTGTGTGTCTTTTGACGCTTGTGATCTGCTTGAATATGTTCTGAATATGTTCTTTTGTTTTGTAGATACTTGTTGCTTTGAGGAATTTACACTTCAAGAATATTGTGCACTGTGATTTAAAACCAGAAAATGTACTACTAGCATCAGCAGAACCATTCCCTCAAGTGAGTGAAGATTAAACAATACTTTTCATTACTATTAATTGGGTTTTTTTAAAAGCAATATCGACACTGCTGCATAAAAAGCGACCTCTTGTGGGATTTTCAGCTGACTTCTAGAATTACTTGAACTGCATGTATTACAGTTGTCTCTTTTTTCCCCTTTGTCTCACTAAGTGCCTTTAGTGCATTGCTCTTTCTTATACTTTGAAGGAGGGCTTATTGACTTGAAGTTACATGATGGGCTTGATCTGGATCCTTTTATCTCCATAAGTACCTGTTGTGTTCAAGTTAAGGAGCTGTTGCAGGATCATGAAGATTTGAGTATCAGTGCATGTGCCTAAAAAGCTGTTAATGCTTTTTACTGGAATGTTCTGTCAAGAGCTGTCTGGGTCTGAGTTCAAGCTAAAACTCATTGTTTGATTTCCATGTAGCCAAAGTCTCTAGCTTCTGGATATGATTAAGAGGAATATGTTTTGGCTGGAATTCATGTGTGTTTTTAACTTTGGTCCTGTGCCTTTCGAGAGTGAGGATTCACCTCTGAAAATGAGCTGCATTTGAAACCAACATATTTTTTCCTTATTTGCACACTTGTGGCCATGTAATAGACAAAGTGACTCAGACCCGAGTCTGTGCAGGGCCAGTTCAGATCTTGATCTGAAGTGTGGCTGATCTACATGCTGCAAACCCAACAACCTAAAACCTTAGTGGACTGGTTTACCTGGGGTTTTGGCTGTTTGCATACACACCATGTTTAAGTGATGGCATAAAAGGGAGTGAAGTCAAGCAGAGATTTCTCAGTTTAAAATGTGCTGCTTTTGCAGGTGAAGCTGTGTGATTTTGGCTTTGCACGCATCATTGGTGAGAAGTCTTTCCGACGCTCTGTGGTTGGCACTCCTGCATACCTTGCCCCTGAAGTGCTCAGGAGCAAAGGCTACAACCGCTCCCTAGACATGTGGTCAGTAGGAGTTATTGTCTATGTGAGCCTCAGTGGTACATTCCCATTTAATGAAGATGAGGATATTAATGATCAGATTCAAAATGCGGCATTTATGTACCCACCAAATCCTTGGAAGGAAATTTCTAGTGAAGGTAAAGAAATAAATTTTCTCTATTAGAATGTTTGTGTGTGTAGGTAACACATTCAAATGCTTAAACATCAAAGTTCATTTAGGAAGGAGTGTGAAAATTATTGATAGTTTGCGTTTAGTAGACTATGCCAAAGTGGATAAATATGAGGTAAATATATTTGTGGAAGATAAATTGTGAAGTATAATGCTTTAGATAATTTTCAGGGCAGGGAGGTCAGGAGATTTAGCAAGAAAAATGAATTTCATGCATGATCAGTGGGATCTGACACTTCTTAAAAGTCCCAAAGGGAAGTTAATTCATGTGTGGCTATTTGCTGAATGCTGGCATATTTTATCTGAACTATAATCACAGAAACGGTTCAAAGTTGAATCTGGAACTTTAGTTTGTACTAAAGTGTCAGGTCTGAACAGCCTAGAGGTTTACAAGGCTGGTCTCTAGAGCTCTCCAGGGCCAGCTCTGGTTTTGTGTTGTTACCATGTTTGATTAATACATGATTAATATACAGGTAGATGAGGAAGGATGTATAAAAAAGTATGTAATAGTAGAAGTACCCATATCATTGTGGAACATGGGATTATGCTCAACCTTATCTGAAATTCACTAAAAGTAGTAGGGGAAAAGATTAACCCATAACACAGTAAAATATTTCCACCAAAAGTAGGGGAACTTACACCATCCCTATTTTATAGCCTCATTTATCATAAGCAAAGCTAAATATAAAATTCAAGAGCTTGGTTAAACTTAAAGGAGTTAATTGGAGGATACACTCACACATAAAAAATTAATTTCTGCTGCAGCATGTGAATGATGAGAGAAGTGATTTGTATTTAAACAATATCATTTTTGTCTTCATTGTCAGCCATCGATTTAATAAACAATTTGCTTCAAGTGAAGATGAGAAAACGTTTCAGTGTTGACAAGTCCCTTAGTCACCCATGGTTACAGGTAAACCCATCTGCCTTTTTCACTGTGTTTATAATGGGTGAATAATTTTGGCTGAAATCCTTCAGAGACTTATGAAAACTGTCACATTCTGCTAACAAGCATTCATGAAAGCTCAGGTATTTCTGGTTTTAGCTTTGCATTTGATGTGCTCCAGGGTTCTGTCCATCTATGAATGGCTTCTTTGCTCAAGGGAAATTTGTCTTACTGGCTATCCCACCTTTTCCTTTCTGTCTGACAACAACATTAGTTTACTCTTCTGGCTTCCCCCTCTGACAGTGGGCAGTGTTGTGTGCATGGAGCCCTGTGAAATCAGCACAGAGACAAGCACTGTTTGTTCAGTGCTGAAGTGGACACACAGCCTGGTGTGTGCCGTAACTTGTAGTCAGTTTAGAGCAGGTTTGTTTGGAACGGATTTTATCTGCTGCTTTGACAACCTTAGATACTAGCCTATATAGTTTTGAGCTATTCTTTGTAAACGGTGTTGGGGCATCTTGTGGGAGGGTGTTTGGTTTGGGTTTTTTTTTAACAGATCTTGTTGGTTATATTTTGTGGCTATTTACACCAGATACAAAGTGTAGAATTTATCTGTGGGAATGTAGTGCTGCTGTTTTTTAAAACTGCTTCCTGATATCTCATTTACTCCTTAGGATTATCAGACGTGGCTTGACCTCAGAGAATTTGAAACACGCATTGGAGAGCGTTACATTACCCATGAGAGCGATGATGCACGCTGGAAAGAACATGCTTATGAACACAACCTTGAGTACCCCCAGCACTTCATTATGGCTCCTAATCCAGATGACATGGAAGAAGACCCTTGAATTGTTCATTATGCTAATTTGCAGCAAAGAAGGATACTTCAGGCAGAAACTGAAGATAAGTTTTGGAACAGCTATTGCTCTTTCCAAATGCTGTACACATAGTTTGGTGTATAAAGCCCCAGAGGATCCTGCATTGGAATAGATTGTTGTCTGCTTTTCTCCATCCCTGACTTTAACTCTGAGTTACTGGACAGTGGGATACAAAGCCCTGTTGAGTAACATTTCATCGAGCTGGGTGGCTACAAAGCCATTACTGAGGAGTAGTGTGTACAGACTGAATGGTTTGTGTTTTTCAAGAGTTTTTGGTTTTTTCATAGCCTATGCAATAAGAGTTTTGTAATAGTTTTCTAATACCTATTTACTAGGCCATAGAGGACTGTTTTCTGTTGCTTAGATACATCTCCCATGTCTGAAATTGTGGACGGTGAAGAGACTATAAAGAAATCAGTACAGAATACCTTGGCTAAAGGAAAACATGGTGGCTTAGTTGAATACAGCTTCATAGATGAAGGAATAATTTGCTGCTGTTTATACAGTTAAATATGTGTGTCTTGGCCCTAACTGAACTTTTTACAGATAGCAATTAAAAAAAAAAAAAAAGAGAAAACCCTATAACTTCTTACATTCCTCTTGAAATGCTGGCTGACAGTCTAAGAGATGACAATCAAAGCTGTGCTAGGTTTTTATTTTGTCTTGAAAAAAGCAATAAGCCACTATAGTGCGCTGCTGTGTGAGGCTGGCACATCATTGATAGACACCAAAGGCATTTTGCCTTAAAACTACACAAGTAATGCACAGAGAGCACACAAGACTTGATGTAGCATATCCTTTCACTCTGGAAGACCAGCTTTTAGCAGAAGGATGTGAAAAAATAGGAAAATATACATGCAGCTTTCTTCTGTCATTCAAAGTAATGAGATTTTAAAATTTTTCTTATATTTTTCTAATTTTTTAAGGTTCCCTGGACTTAAATCAGCAGTAGTTTGTAGCCTGCTAGCTTGTTATGTTAATTTTGCTCAAAACTTAGAAATTACAGGGGATACCACATCACCTGTTGCTTCTGCCAGGGCAACTGGATTGTAGGAGAAAGGACTTTGCCTTCCCAGCTTAACCTGCACCCCTCCCATCCTCTTTACTGTGCTCAGAACTGTTTGAACTGAATGAAGAGCCCAAGAGCAACTCCTAACTCGGTTTTTTTCTGTGCACATGCCTCAATTGAAGAATTCCCAACCACTAATTGGACTTGTGGTACAATAGAGGGGAAACAGCAGTGTTCTTTGGAAATTATTCTCTTGGAGAGTTCAAGGTAATGGTATTTCAAAGAAGTTTGAGGCCATAACGCTAAATGCCAATGGAAGAAGGGTTTTCGGTCTTATTTAAAAAAAGAATGAAAAGGATGTAATCCTTTTTTGAGATAAGTGTTGTGCTGCTGGAGGGTGCTGGATAGCTGTACTGCATTCCTGATGTGCCAAGCTGCTTAACTGGAGCTTAGCTGGATATATTTCTAATACACTGATACAGGCTTGAACTGCAAAGGCAGTGACAGACTTTGGGGTATCTCCTCTCTCCTAAAAAGATTTTTCTTTTTTTTGTTTGTGTGTAGATAAGTTTTTTTTTCCTACTGTTGTTATTCAGGTAAAGAAACAGGTGAGCTGATTGTTAAGTTGTAAGATACACCTAAAATCTTACATGATCAGTTCTGAGCTGGCAGCTGCTTGCAGTAGCAGTGACCTGGCAACTGCAGTGGTCAGTGGCAACTGCAGAAGGATGTGCCCACAGGTAGGTTTGGGTCTTTAACTCACTTTCTTTTCCCATTGCCCTTTATCTATCTGCCACTGCATTTTGTAGGTGTCTGTGTTGGCAAAGGCTGGGCTCTGGATTCTTAACCTTGTTTAGGGAGAGTTTCAGGATTGATTGTTCAAAGAGGCACTGCTTTTCATCTCTGGAATCAGAGCAATCACCTCTGACATGGGTAGTTTGGTATTTGCCCACTCTTGGCAAGGAAAGCAGTGCTTTCCTTTCAACTTCCAGTGCTCAAAATTTCAGTGAAGCCATTGCTATATTCCATCTGAACTGTAATAACATAGATACAGTTTGGTTTTAAACTTCAGATTTTTTTACTTGAGCTATTACTTCAGCTGTTACCTGTGTTTGTGTTGTTTTAAGGGAGGAAATAAAGCAGCTCAGGCACTTGAAAAAGCACAACAGGAATAAAGGAAGGAGGGGACAATAATGAAGTAGAAGGCCTGGCTTTTGTCTCTCCCCATGAAGTCTCTTTGCTTCCAAATATTATAGGAGTTATTTATTCTTCAAATTGTATTAAAATAAAAATAATGCTGTTGGGCTCTGGAGGAGATTGCCTGATCATATGCAGACTTATGGGGCCAGACAACAGAAGCCACAAGCAGCTAGTAGTCAAGAAACCAAAAAAATCAGACTTATATTTTGAGTAAAATTCCTAGAGTAGTAAAAATAGCTGAGTTTTTTATTCCCTTTTTTCTACCTTTACTGCAGACTTTGACAGCAGTAGGTTACAGTGTTTAATACCCTTGCCCCTAGAAGAATTAAGTTGCATTCGTTCAAGCAATAGTGCTATGGTGATGCTAGAAAAAAGCTCATGTAAAATTTATAGCCTCAAAATGACACTGACAAGTACTTTTATATTTTTATACACCCTGTTGTTTGTAAATATCCTCCGGTAAGCTTGAAAATAAAATTTATTTCCCTATCAGACTTGTTCTTTTTATTTATGTGAATTATCCCTTCTGTGAAATGTTCTTAGGAGTAAATGGTTCTCTACTTTGTTTGTCAATTTGTTATTAGCTATGTCCTGCTGTGGAAGTTCTGCTGGCAGAAACTCCTTTTACATGCATCCTGTCACTATGCTCTTTATAAAAATATCTTCAAAGATGCCAAGGCATCTTGATTTTATTCAAGCACCAAAGCTGGAACACATTTAAAGACTCCTTGTGTTACTGACAAGTTTTGATTCCGCTAGTAAATATTTCACTCAATTCTATCTTAAGACCCCCAAACCACTTTTCATTCTCTGCCTTGTTGTGTGCTGGTTTCTGTATTACATTGTTTTATTTCCACTCATACTGCTTTGAGTAGGTCAGTCAAGAGGTTTGGTGTGCTGCACCAGACTTATTTGTTCTGAAGCAGCCATCACACATTTTGCAATAGTATTTGAAATTACTTTAGTAATAGTTCATTAAATCCAGCAACAGGTGGTAGGGGAGACTTTGATTCTGGCTTATCTTTCTTGTCAGGATGTACAAGTCTGTGGTGAGGCAGCAGGGCAAAAAAACTAAAACAGTCCCCCATCTTCTCAGGATTCATCAGCATATCATAGCTGTGAAGTAACTGCTCACGAGTTGCTGTGTCACCTGAATTCTGCAAGAGCACCTGGAAAAAAAAAACGCAAGCAGGTTAGAGCCCTTCCTGTGTTCCTATAAATTCCTGCATACCTGCAATCCCTTCTTGCATCCTTTTCACTTAACAGTGCTGTGATGGTTGTTAGAACTAGTGAGATCACCGGTGGTGGTCCACACTGATGCAAGTTCTGCATTAAATGTTCCTAAATATAATATGATCAGTTTACTTTCAGGAATTTGGAGTAACTTACATCTAGCACAAGCACCTTTCTGATCTCATACCATATGAATAACATATTAATATATGAATAACATTCAAAATGTTATTTTGAACAACTTCATTTCAAAACCAAAGATTTTTACTAAAGCTCTCATGCTGCTTAAGAGTATTGCCTGTGGATTAGAAGAGCTCTGTAGCTGTGAACACGGATGTACCTGAAGTCGGAGGTCAATGCCCATGTTCTTTAAAAACTCCCGCTGTTTTATGGGGCCTAACGTAGCTGTTCTTCCCTGTGCCATCTTTCGGAGGTAGCTGAAATCAACATCGGCTGTCAGGTCTGCTGTGCCTGGAGCACTCAGTACATCGTGAAGTCTGTGGTTCCGGAAACCCTGAAAATTAAATTGGAAGATTACACTCAGCTGTACTCCAGCCATCACAGCCAGGGCCAGCAAAAATTAAGCTGTGCCTTAGAGGGGTGACAATAGCTATACACAGAAAGTTTTAGATAAATATAGCAAGACCTCAGATTACTGTTCCCATCTGACAGAAACCCTTCTGGGTACTGATTAAATAGGAATTACTCCATTTTACACAGTTTTTGCTGTAATGCCCACCTGTGAACTGTTATCTTACAAGAACATATAATCAAAGATAAGAGTCTTTTGGCTTATTGCTGCAGGGCAAATGGCTTACCCGGAAAGTGTCAGTTTTGGTTCCATCGTGGCCGTAATCTGCCACCAGAGCAGCCCCACCATCCTTCTCTATCCGAGAGGCAAGCCTCTGCACAATGGCACCAGCCTGAGGACACACTTCCACGTGGTCTCTTGTTTCTTCTGGCTATTGCAGAGTTCAAAGACCAGAACACCTGTGTTAGCAGACAAGCACGAGCCAAGTATCCCTCACACCTGGTGTCCTGGGGCTGTTGCTTTGCTGGGACATGCAGGCACAACAGGTGCATTCTAGGCTACCTATACTAGCTTGAGCTAGTTTTTGCTATCACTCGTTCTCAATTAGTATTTTATGAGTGATGCATTTCAGTCATCTCTTCAGTAACATGTAGTCAAATTAAAATTTTTCTACCAAGAATATCTGTATCAGGTGAAACTACCTTACTGTGGTACTTAAGGAAAATAGTGCTTCAGCTGTGCACACCCTTCTGAGAGGCCTTCCTGGGTGAGATTTTTTACTTTGATCTCCAGTACTTAATTACTGAATGCTGTAGCTTTGAGTATCCAGTGCACTTCAGGAAGAAACCACAGCTACTTCCTATTGAAGGTCAGCCTGGCACAGAAGCAGGCAGCTGCCCTGAGTACCCTGCAGCAGGCTAAGAGCCTGGCTGGGGCAGGACTGCTCTCAAGATCTGATGCCACACGCACAGCGCAGAACTCTGCCTGTCACTTGCTGCCTTGGTTTGCTCTCTGAGACACTATGTGAGTTCAAGCTCCTATTTTGCAAAGTTGTAATTTAATATGGTAATTTCTGTGCTGTCGTTTCACAGCATACAGAGCTAAATGCTTGTGGAAATTTTAAGCTCTGTTCATTTATAGACTGAGAACCCTCCTCTTGCTGTCGGAGTAACTGAGAAGCACTAAATGTACTTGAAAGAGTCAATAAAGGTGTAAGGATGACTCTTGTAGGTATAACCTCACCTGAATAAAGTTTTGTGTAGCAGGGGTCCTGGATGGTGACAGGACAAACCGCAGCTGGTCAGGAACTTCTGGATCAATATCCACCAACACCTCACACCAGCCTTTCTCTGTTCGCTGTTCAACAAGCCCAAAATACTCATGTTACACTCCAACAGGTATCGCAGTATCTTGTTCATTTGATTGAACTAATATGTCAAGCTTTTTCACAAAGGTTTTAGGAAAAATACATTATAAACAACTATTGCTCATTACTATTTAATTCCAGTAACTGCCTTAGCTTGTGGTGGTGTCTCGTCTGCAGAGCTAACAAATACAGGTTTAATAATACTTGAAAGGAATGAACGATGCTCTGAAGAAAGATGCTGCTTCTCCTATTGACAGTGCAACACTTATCAAAATAAAAGATTTCATTCTACTGGTGATTTTCATAAATTAGCTGGTTTTGAATCATAACTACCCTCTATTTTGCTGCTCTCATTACTATTCAAATGAAAGCCCTTCAGTCTTTTGTTAGTATTACAGAAAATCATGTGACAATAAAAAGCTGCATTAATGTAGCATAAGAAATAAAATAAACTCCAAGACCTTGAAAGGTATCTCAGCAGAAAGAAATCCTTAGCTTTCTTCAAGTTTTTCCCACTAAAGAATAATTACTAATTTTACACTTATCAGCTGAATTAAGCCTTACTTGTTCAAATTCATTCATTATTTCATCACCAGAAATAGGGCATGTGTCCAGTCTGACACCTTAATTCTATTCTTCCTCAAAGGGAAAAGGTGCTTAAGCAGATGGTCACAATTACAATAATCTTGCTATACCTGAAACTTATGTATTGGCAGGGCATCAAAGAACTCATGTGCTAAGTAAAAGCTGTAACCTGTGGGAAGGTAAAAAAAGAATGCATTAAATTATTAATGCTTCCAGAGCAGCTTCCAGTTTGAAATATTTCTGATTTTTAATGAATTTAACTAGTTAATGTGGTTGTGAAAAAATTGTAATTACTTCCAGCTTGCACACATTAAAAGATACCATTTCTACAGCTAGCTCTAGCTTCCAGTTCTTGAATTTTAGATCACTATCTTGTGAAAGCAGATTCAAGCAAAGCCAGTAAAGGTTGGGTTTTTTTCCCCATGAAAAGAAAAAGTCAGAATATAGGAAATAGGGTAGCTATCCCCAAATGAAGGTAGACAGAACAGGTACCAGTGATGAAAATGAACCAAGATCCTGCCTCAGACTCATACAAGAACAAATATGTATATAACTACTTCTCTGTCCAGTGTGAAGGCTAGGAGAGATGCCCTCTGCTATCAAAAGCTGTCAGTGAAGGAAGGGCACCATCCCTTCAACGAGGCATTCAAACTCCTTACCTGGTGGCACATCTTCAATGTCTCTGTACCAAAAAATGGGAATTCCAGTCTTGCTAATGCCCTTCATGTAAGCAGACTCATCTTGAGGGTTTGGCTGCACCTTTCCTCCTGTCAGCATCACTGCTTGGATCTCGCTGAGTTTGGGGCTCACTTCTACCAGATGAACAGAGACATCACATTTACCAAGAACAGAGGTGAGCTGCTTGAAGACCTATAAAGACAGATGAATTCTATTAGGCATAGTCTTGTGCTGTATACATTAAAGGTTTAAGTATTAACCTTTCGTCCCACTATTTACTATTCACTATTAATTATTCGAGATAAAAGATTTTAGTTGGCTTTCACTAACAAAACAATCTCGGTGAGAGAGACTGCATTTTGCTCCTTCAGTAGGAAGTGTTAGTTTCTTCATAAATCTTAATAAAAGCTGCTACACTTCAAAAAAAAAGTTGGCTACACATTACAGGGCTGTAAGGACAACAAAATGAAATGCTGATTTGGAACAGTAGTAGCAGCTCCTCTAAGACCTGTAGAAGGTCTACCATTAGGAGAGAAATGGTTCAGTTTTCCCTCCCACCTTAAACAAGTGTTTGATATTCCACATTTCACTATTTTTATTTACATATATAAATAGAATAAAAGTTGTTATGTGGTGCTAAATTCCATTAGCAATCTGTTTATGAATCAGCAGCATTTTAGTTAAGAAAGCCATGCAGGCATGACTGAACACAAAGTGTTTACTCAAAAGAAGTAAGGCCCTGAAATGCCCAAAGGAATTAAAACCATTTCATTCCGTGTTATTGTACTCCCCTGTTCCGTTCCTTCCCTCCATCCCAGTTACACACAATACCTTCCTAGACTATTTTCAGTTTGGATAATGTTTCCCCACACAGAAATAATTTATAACGACATATTCCTGCTCTCCCCTTTTGTCCAGTGGTGTTTGGAAGTTCACAGGCATATCCGTACAGTGTGCACATGCTGGTCCCCATTCTGCTTCCACCCGAAAGCCCTGGTCCCATAAACTCTTCTAATCAGAGTCTGAGCTGCCAACATGACTGAAGTGATCTGGCTATTAGGGAAGGGTAAACCCTGACAGCAAAACATCTTCCCTTCAGATTTCACTACAGCTATGGAAGACAGCCAGAAACAAAGGGCATGAACAGTTTTCACCTACCCGCAATATATCCTCAGTGAGGGTGCCCCTCCCTGGGCCCAACTCCACCAGCTGGAAGGTGTTCGGTTTGCCCATGGCCATCCATTCACTAATGTACCATATTCCTATTAACTGTCAGTGAGAAACAACACACAGGGTTACAGTAGTAACTTCAGCACTTATGGAAAATCATGCCTGCCTTCTGTCTAAGATAACATGGCAACATTCTGTCTCGATATTTTAATGTTAAGAATTATGATGCATAACTTCACATTCTTGTCTTTAAGTATTAAAAATTAGTCATTGATTGCTGTCAGCCCAGCAGAGGCAACTCTCCATCAGTAAAAGTGGGGAGTCTGTTCTGGCTGGAGCAAGAATTTCCACTTAAGGCTCAAATGTAGGTCACTGTCCAGGTGCCTCTGTTCTTCCTGACAATGCATTTACCAACGTGTCACCGAGAACAGGATTTAGCCACTCTTCACTTCTGGAAACTATACACAACTAGATTAAGCTAGACCAAACTCTGAAGATTATTTTTGAGGGGAGTCTTCACACTGAAAAATCACCATAACTCTTTCTTTATAAGCAAGTTCTGTATGAAAGTAGTGTTGCTAAGCACAGACGGTGTTTCAGACAAAGGACTTTCAGAAAAACAAAACTCTCCTTCCTCCTCAAAACCAATTTTTCTCCTGGGAAATAACCTGAACCTTATCACTGCTACTCTAGTATTCTGACATTGATATCTGAACACTGGCTTGGAAATCAGTTGGGATGGAAACTGGAAAGGACCATATTGGGCCATCTGGACCACTCTCCCTCCTGAAGCAGGGTCATCCTAGAGCACATGGCACAGGTTTGTGTCCAGATGGTTCCCGAATGTGTCCAGTGAGGGAAACTCCACAACCTCTCTGGGCAGTCTGAGTGCCAGTCCACAGTAAAGTTCTTCCTCATGTTCATGTGTCACTTCGGTGCTTCAGTTTCTGCCCATTGCCTCCTGCCCTGTTGCTCAGCACCAGTGAGCAGAGCCTGCCTGCATCCTCCTGGCATCTCCCTTCAGATGCCCACAGCCATTGATGAGGTGCCCTCTCGGTGCCTCTTCCTGAGGCTGAACAGGCCCAGCTCCCTCTGCCTTTCCTTGTAAGAGATGCTCCAGTGCCTCAGTCATCTTTGTTACCCTGCACTGGAGCCACTCCAGGAGCTCTGTGTCCCTCTTGTCCTGAGGAGCCCAGGACAGGACTCAGCACTCCAGATGTGCCTCCCCAGGGCTGGGCAGAGGGGCAGGATCACCTCCCGTGACCTGCTAGCAATGCCCTTCCTAATTCACCCCAGGATTCCATTGGCCTTCCTGGAAACAAGGGCTCACTACTGGCTCATGGATGGCTTGTTGTCCACTACAATTCCTGCCAAGCCCGCGTTAAAGTAAAAGAAATAACTTAAGACGCAAGGAACTGCGTTACCTCTCCGAACACCTGGCTGATTTCAGGCGAGGTGATGAAGTCCCCGCTCTCGCCGACGCCGCCGCGGCGCATGTAGTAACCCTGCGAGGGGGAAGCGGCACAGGGGCCGGGGGCGCGGTGAGCGGGGGACGAGGCAAGGCCCCTCCGCCCCGGCCCGGCCCCGCCGCACCTGGCCGGGGTTGGTGAGCGCCTCCCGCATGTACTCAGCCACCGTAACGGGCCCACTGGCCCGCAGCTTGCGCGCCAGGTGCCGCAGCATCGCTCCGTTCCCGCCGGCCGCCTCCGCCGCGCCCAAGCAGAGCCGCCCCGCCGCCGCCGCCGCCACCGCCGGAGCTGTGGGGAGAGGAGGGGAGAGCGGGACTCAGCGGGGCGGCCCAGCGACGACCGGGAGTGAGCGCGGGGGGAGGCAGCGGTCACCGTGGGGAGCGGCGGCGGCACAGGGGAGACGGGGGCGGCCCGCCAGGAGCGCGCGGCGCGCGAGCGGCAGCACCATGGCAGCGGCTCCTGCCGCTCCCGCTCCTCCTCGGCCTTCTTCTTCTTCCCCCTCCTCCTCCTGCCCTCCGCCCAGACCCTCCCGGCCGCCTGCGGGAGCCCGTGATACGGACCGGACGAGCGTCACGCGCGTGCGCGGCAGCCCTTCCGGCGGGCAGCGATGGCGGCGGCGCTGTGGGACTTCGGCGTGGGGCAGCGGAGGAAGGCAGGCGATGACGAGGAGGGCGACGACGACGGTGATGAAGAAGCAGAAGGCGGAGATGCAGGAGAGTTCACACTGGACGAGGTGCTGCGCCTCGGCGGCACCAAGGTAAGGGAGCGGGCGGGAGGGAGCGGGAGCACGTGGCGGCAGGGACCCCGCCGTCCCGAGACGAGCCCTTGCGAGGCGCGAGGTGCGCGGGGTCCCACGCATATGCTGGGGACAAGTTCTTTGCTCAGAGGGTGGTGAGGCACTGGGACAGGTTACCCAGAGAACTTGTGGATGCCCCATCCCTGGAGGTGCCCAAGGCCAGACTGCGTGGGACTCTGAGCAATCTGGTCTAAGGGAAAGTGTCCCTGACCATGGCAGGGGGGATGGAGCTGGATGGTCTTTAAGATCTTTCCCAACCTAAACCATTCGGGGATTTTGTGGGGAACCCTTGGGAGTCGTGGCAAACCTTGCACCAGATCTGCCCGTTGACAGCTGTGCCTTGTCTCCGCAGCAAGATTACCTCATGCTGTGTGCCGTGGACGAGGAGGGCGAGATGGTGGACGGCGGCAAGAAGGACACGATCGATGACCTGAAGGAAGGGGAGCTGGAGGCCTTTGTCAGCTCCCTGGGGCTCAACAAGTATGCAAAGAGTTGTCTGGTGGTGGAGGGGGATGAAGATGATGTTGGCAGCAAGGAGAAAGAGAAGCCTCCAAAGAAGGAGAAAATCAAGAAGGAAACAAATCACCCTTCACTAGAGAGGAAGAAAGAAAAAAAAGGAAAGGAAAAGGCAAGCAGTGTGAAAGACAGCAAGAAGCAGCAGACTGGTGATAATCAGGGCCAACAGCCTTCTGGAAAGAAAGAAAGGCTGGAAGAAGATTTTGAATTTCATGCTAGGCAAGCAGTCCTGATCAAACCAGGGGGCAAGTGGTATGATCTAGAATACACCAACGAATTCTCTCCAGAGCCACAGAATCAGACACTTTTGTCCAAGTATAATGCCCTGGCCCAAAAGCTGTATGAACATGAGACAGACCTGTTTAAGAATAAGACAGACTATCAGAAGGGGGCCTCTTCAGCGTGGATTAAAACTGTTGTGTCCTCAGGTACCTTGGCTGACAGGATGGCAGCGATGACCATTCTCATCCAGGACAGTGCTGTCCACAGTCTCCAGTTTGTTGAGAACTTGATAAACCTCATAAAGAAAAAGGGCAGCAGACAGCAGAGCCTTATGGCTTTAGATACTTTCAAGGAGCTTCTCATTACAGATATCTTACCAGACAATCGGAAATTGTGGTCTTTCTCGCAGCGACCACTTAGCAACATAGTGCAAATGTCGAGTGGCAACAAGGATTCAAGAGACAGGCGGTTGATACTTTGGTACTTTGAGCATCACCTGAAGCTGCAGATAGCAGAGTTTGTGCAGGCTTTGGAAACACTGAGCCACGATTGCCTGACAGCCACGAAATCCCGAGCACTGGCAGTTTCCCACGAGCTGCTCTGTAACAAGCCCGAGCAGGAAAAAGCTCTGCTGGTTTTGCTGGTGAATAAACTGGGTGACCCTCAGAACAAGATCGCCACCAAAGCCTCCTACCTTTTAGAGACGTTAATTCACAAGCATCCCAATATGAAGGGAGTAGTGTGCAGTGAGGTGGAGAGGCTTTTGTACCGCTCAAACATCAGTGTGAAAACTCAATATTATGCTGTCTGCTTTCTGAATCAGATAGTCCTCAGTCATGAAGAAAGTGCATTGGCTAACAAGCTTATAACTTTGTACTTCTGCTTTTTCCGGAACTGTATTAAGAAAAAAGATGTTGAATCCAAAATGCTCAGTGCCCTTCTTTGTGGGGTAAACAGAGCTTACCCTTACGCTGGGACTGGTGATGAGAAAGTGAAAGAGCAAATGAACACCTTGTTCAAAGTTCTGCATTTTGTGAACTTCAGTACCAGTGTCCAGGCCCTGATGTTGCTGTTTCAAGTGATGGACTCTCAGCAGACTGTATCGGACAGGTACTATGCAGCGCTGTACAAGTAAGTGGCAGGTTTGCATTTTTATGTAAATATAATTTTAAGAGGTAGTCTCCATTAATTTAAAGGTGTAGAAACAGTTTGCTTTTAAGATCTTGCTAGTTTTGTGTTTCGTTGGCTAAAATTTTTGATGTTTTGTAGGAGCTGGAAGAAAATGCATGTGATTTCTTTGGTTTAACATGAGTATGAAAACAAAAGGTAGTGATAGGTCCTGACAATACATGTACATTTTCATCCTTTGCCACATTTCTGGTGGTTTGCTTTACTTCCAGATGTTATTTAAAACTAATTGATAACTTTCTTCTGAAATCACTTTTATGGGTAATTAAGGGTGTAAATAAGGCCTCTAAATAGCCTAAAATCTTGTTTCCTTTTTTTCCCCTCATTTTTTTGAGAAGGAGGAATACTATCTTAAATTTTTTAGATGATTTAGTTTGTGTAGCTGGAAAGCCTTGTGTTATAAAAGTACTGCTTTTTTAATTGTCCCAGCTGATTGTTTAGACTTTATAGGATCCTTACGGATTGCTGTTTATATTTCCAAGGAGAAGTTACGGATTTTTTAGAAAGGGACTTCAGGGTCTCTGAGAATGTGCAGTGTATTTGAGTGCCTTACTGTGCCTTGTGCCTGGCAGCCTGGAAAAAATTGGAGTGGAAAATGAACTTGCCAGTACAAATGCCTGATCTGATAATGAAGTGTGCTGATTTTTAACCATTTGCTCTTTATTTTTTTAAGCATATGAACAAATCAGGTTAGTTTCTTAACTCGGATTTTTCAACTGTTTTCAGTTGAACCCAGTTTCTTTTTATTTTCTTGCAATATTTTATTTACCAAGGCCAGGGGTTTTTTTTTGTTTCTTTTTTAAATCTTCAGTGTCTCATATATATCCAGAAATATTACACAGCTCTTGACAGTTCAGGATTGATCTTAATGGTTTTGAGTACTGAGGAGCAAACTGTCGCTAGTGTTTTAGATGGCACTCTGAAAAACGTAGATAATTGTTGATAATAGCAGTTGTTCCCCTGTGTGCATTGTGACAATCAGCAAATTTCTCCTGTGTGTCCTACAGGAAGCTTCTAGATCCTGCTTTAGCAACGTGCTCCAAGCCATCCATGTTTCTGAATCTTGTCTATAAGTCTCTGAAGGCAGATGTTGTGTTGCGGCGTGTGAAGGCCTTTGTGAAGAGGCTACTTCAAGTCACTTGTGGACAAATGCCTCCCTTCATTTGTGGGACCTTGTACCTTTTGTCTGAGCTTCTGAAAGTAAAACCAGAGTTAAGAGTCCAGTTACAGGATCACGTGGTATGATTTCTTTATCTCACTGCTTTTTCAGTAATACCTGTTTTCATAAGGACCTTTTCCTAACCTGTTTATTAGTACCATTTGCTAAGATGTTTCCTGAGATGGGGAGGGACCATTATAGTTCGGTGGTCTAAGGAGTAAGGTTCAGTTTTAAGTTCCAGGGACAAAAATCTGTATTTCTTAAACATCAACCATCGTTTTTTTCAGATTTTTTTAAGAAGCTCAAGAACTTTATGTACATTTTTCTAAAAAATCAGAGTAAAACTGGAAAGGTAAAGCTGTTTGCTAATGTTTTTTGGTTTTTAGGAGTCAGATGATGAAGAGTGCTTTAAGGATCAAGAAGAGGATGAGGAAAAATTTGTGGATGGTGACAAAGAAGTAGAAGAAGATGGAAAGAGAAGTACAATGGAAAGTTCTGCTAAAACAAACAATTCAAACTCATCTGCCTCATGGGTGCATCATCTGAACATGGGAGGTAAATCAGCAAGAAAATACATAATTGAGCAGCCAAGAGTCCATAACAGTGACATTTTGATCAAGAGTTGGTGTAAGATTAAGTGATTTAAACATTATTTTAGTTTTTAAATTGAACTTCGGTTGAGAGCAACCAGTCAGAGCAATTTATCTTACCTCAGCAGCGGTAAAAAGACTCTATGACTTATGTATTTCGCTTGATGCAGTTTGTAATAAACACATTATTGTGCCCTACCTGTTAATAGGCTTGGAGTTCTTTGCTTCCATGTTCAGGCACCTTCTGAGCAGTGTAGCCAAGGTTAGGATGAGTAGCTACTCCCTGGCTTGTGAAGTCTGCTAGAACAGTTTGTCCAGATTTGAACTTGTGCCCAGTTTCATTCCTCCCTGAAGACTTCTAGAACAGTCCAGGGCTTTTCAGGGCCTTCCTTGGAAGCAGGCAGGAATTCAGCCTGTGCACCTGATCTTACATTGTGAAGGGCAGCTGAATGCAGCCTTTTCCTGCTGCTGGATGAACCCCTGGCCTGTCCAGCTGGGAGTGATGGACAGCATTAGTCTTGTGGGGAAATGAGAATTCTTGTAAAGTTGCCTGAGAAAATTTGTTTTGCTCCCCACCACCCCTCAGGCAGGAAGAGTGGAGCTTCCTATGATCCTATGCACCGGAGTCCTTTATACTGTGGTGCTGAAAGTACAAGCCTTTGGGAACTGAAGAAGGTAGGACATTCTTGCATTGCTGTTGCTGTGTATTATAGGTGTGGCCCTTGTATGAAGAGAGGTAAAAGAACTTGGTTAGTCTTGAAGTAACTACGTGAGTAACAACAGAAAGGTTAAAGCTGACATGTTCATCTTTAAGCTTGTATATGTTCTGTACAATTCTTGAGCAGGGAATAGGAATTTTTTAAGCGGAGATTTGGACAATAATAATATTCTTAACTATTGGATCTTAGCTTTGATCATTAAAGCTTTTTAGTGTTGACTTAAATAAAATTGTAGGTGAAAATATATTTAATACAAATAAAAGATTAGAACTTGAAGTTCTTCAGTTGCTAAAGTGCTTCATCAGCCTTGCACTACTGTGTGTACCTCAGTTATTTGGTAAGTCACAGAGTGGTCTTACAACGTATTTTTAATTAGAAATAAATGAATGACTCATGTTTTTCAGCTTTCTGAACATTTTCATCCATCTGTGGCCCTGTTTGCAAAAACAATTCTAGAAGTAAGTGCTTTTGCTGGCTTGTTGCTTTGAAGTTTGATATTTTATGTTAGGTGCCTTTTGCCATTTGAAAAAATACATTATAAAGTCTCCTTGCACTTTGTGGGTAACTGGCAGCTCTCTGAACTCTGTCATACTCTCAAATGCCAAGCTTTTCATGGAATTACAATGTTATATATAAAGGAGACTGCTCACAAAAGTTTTAATTTTGTGGAAATGTAGGTATTACATGATTCTTAAAGCTTTATTAGAGTTTTTTTCTATCTTTTAATTTTTTTAAAATATGGGGAACCCTACTAAAGGAACAAATTGTTTTTTAAATACTGTTGTGGTACCATGCAAAAACCACTCAAACTTTCACAAATATGTATTTAAAATACTTATTTTTCATTTGCCTATATGGTATTGAAATGATGTTGAGTATTAACTGCTGTTAGCATGGTACATTGCAAGGCAGTTTATCACTGAAACAAAGCAAAGGAGGTGTGGTTTAGTTAAGAAAATAGTGAAATTACAAAAATAAGAACCTGGTCAGTGTTATGTGGTATAGTATTCCCAAGTCTTTGTCTTTTTAAAGTATGTTTTAATGTTGTTCTTGAGCTGATTGAGTCCTCTGTGTTTAGATGGTGTCTTTCTAAAATGAAGACCTTAATGGTTTTTGGCTTTTTCCTTCTTTCAGGGAAATCACATCCAGTACTCCGGTGACCCTTTGCAGGATTTCACATTAATGAGATTCTTGGATCGCTTTGTGTATAGAAATCCCAAACTCAGCAAAGGGAAAGGTAGCAACTTCTCTGTGTCATGTGAACTTGGTTGTAATTGCTGTCCAAATTCTCATTCTCAGATTGGCCTTGTCAAGTATTTGGGGTGCATGTGGTGGAACAGAGGAGTGGGATCAGTCTTCAGAGCTCCGAGATAGATGTTTGCAACCCGGAACCAGCTGACAGTCACATGCTGCTGCCCCTCACACCTGCTGTGCAGAACTGCTTATTTGCAGGAATAAGCAAGGCACAGGGAGATGTAAACACTAGAGAATGGTTGAGGCTAGAAGGGACCTGTGAAGTCATGGGCTCAAGCAGTGACACCTAGAGCAGACTTTCCAGATGACTTTTGAATGTCTCCAAGAGTGGAGACTCTGCCTCTCTGTGCATGCTGTGCCAGCACACAGTTGGCTTCACAGTGAAAAAGTGTTGCCAGGTGTTCACGTGGAGTCTCCTTCATCAAGTTAGTGACCCATGGAGTGACTCTCTCCAGTATGCCCATGTCTGCCTTGTCCTGGAGAGCCCTGGTCCGGGCACGGGGCAGGTGTGGTCTAACAAGTGCCAGGAAAACCATCAGCCCTCTTTGCTGCAGGGACACACTGTTGGCTCACGGTCAGCTGGGTGTCCACCAGGACTACCAGGGTGTTCTTAGCCAAGCTGCTCTCCAGCTGGGCAGCCCCCAGTGTATACTGGTACCTGAGGTTGTTCCTCCTTCAGTGTGGGACTTTGCCTTTCCCCTTGTTAAACTGCAGGAGGTTTCTGACAGCCCAGCCTCTTGAGGTCATTATGGATAGCAGCACAACACATTGGTCTATCAGCTGCCCCTAACAGTTCTGTATCAATAGTCATAAAATAAACATTCCTCTCTGGTTTATATTTTGATACAGAAAACACCAGTGGTGTGGTAATGCAGCCGAAGAAGAAGCAGTTTATGAAGGATATGCAAAATCTTGCAGGTAAGTGAGTCCCTTTAGTCAATTAAGATTATGATGACCAGAAAATCCTTGTTTGGTTGTAGGTGTGTCATCTCCACTGTCTATGCTGTTTGTCTTAGCAATAAAAGAAAGTGCTATCCATCAGGAGTGCAGTGGTCATGCCTGATGTTCAGGATCAGACCTTATCTTCTTGTAAAGATGTATGGAATTTTCACAGATGGAACTTTGGATCTATTGAATCATTTGAAGAAAAAATGAAGTAGAGAAAGTCAGTTATTCTATAGTAATTTTAATTCTGTATATTATGATTGAAAAATGGCTTAAGATGCCAGGCAAATGGATCTGTATAATTATTTAAATGACATTAAGTTCTTTCATTAAATTATACGGATTACTTCATATAATGCCACAGCTGCAGCTGTTGTTAGGAAGAGTGTAAGGTATCTTTGGGACTGTTATTTTGCTAAGAGTCTTCCTGCCTCCAGAAATAAGCTGCCTTTTGTCCAATCCCACTGTTTCCAACAACCAAGAGTAGGATTTGGTGTAAGAACCAGCAGTTAAAAAACTGGAGCAAACTATCAGTAAAACATGCTGCTTGAAGAAGAAGAGGTATCTTCTGTGGCAGAGTCTCTGTAGCATTCCCAGGGATGTGCTTTTCCAACAACTTTGGCTCTGTTGTGTTGCAAAGAGGTAGTAGTTACGCAGATTAGTAAGTACTGATGTACTTTTGTGGCTGGTTTTATGGCTGATAAAGCTTAAAATAGAAATTTTAGCCCATACGCTTCATTATTCTTTAGTTTATTCTGAGTTGAAGGAGCAGACTGAGGGTTTAGAACAGAATATGGGGAATTTTAAGTGTTTTACAAATGAAACGTGATAGAAAAATATGGATATATTAATATGGCTACGAAAGTCTGCAGTTGTTGCATGAAGCTGATCTCTGCCGAGGCATAGGGAGCTGAGATTGCAAATCCTCTGGTACCTTCTACTGTTCATTTGAGGAGTCCTTCTGTGAGTGTGATCTGGTTTCAGAAATTTGGACCCATGTCACTTAAAAATTATTGTAATCTGTGCCCACTGAGATAATCTGTAGCCTTTCTTCTTTTGATTTACTTCTGCTGAGGAAGGAAGGGGAATGAGAGCATAAAAAGCTCCTCCACAGGCAGCCTGGTCATTACCCTTGTTGATCTGCCTTTGCAGTGTTGTATTTTGCCTCAGTTCCTCAGAAATGTAGGCAAGTTGAGGCTTGATCCTTTCTTCAGTGTGCTCAGTGGGTGCATGTTCTGCAGCTCCTGACATTTCTACTGCCAGGGAAGGCTGGGTGGAAGTAATTACAGTGTTTTAGTGCATGGCAGCAAGTTCATCTTACTCCCTACTTTCTTTCCTGTTATTGTTTTAAATGTATTCCTGCTGTAAGTGATTGCATCCCCTGCCTTGCTGAGAACCTGGTTAGAGCTGTGCCACTCGAGTTTTTCCATAGGGTCTTTCCCATACATCCCCCTGGTGTACAGTATATGCACTGTGTTAGTTTGAAGAGGTTTTCGAGAAAGCTCCCCATTATTGAATGGATGACATCGTGTGGCTGCTTCTGTCTGTGTGTGCTGCTTAACCTCTGGAAAGAATAACTAGCATTTCAGCTTGGGGTAAAATCAGTTCCTTTTTTTGTTTTTGCAGTCAACAGTAAGGAATTCCGGGCCAAAGATGAAAGCAAAATCCCAGTGGATGAAGTGTTCTTTCACAGGTAATGTAATACTTGTGAACGTTCATTTTAAGTGTTGTTTTTCTGATGCAATGCCATTAAAGCCCACTGCATTTTGTAAGTATTCTTTGGTATTTAAAGTACTTGCAAATTTTGATTAATTGGAGTGACTTAAGATGATAGTGTTTTTCACTATCATCTTGACAAATTTTAACATTTGTCAAAAGCTCTTAGGAAAAAATATCACCTGCAAACAAAGGCAATTGGGACTTGTAGTTTAAGTAAATTAAGTAAGCTGATATTCTAATAGAGAAGCCTTAAATAATGGGTAATGATGAGTATCTTGTGGGTTGTAATTCTTCTGCATTAGAGGTATATATAAAGTTGAAATACAGCTTATGTTATTAGCATCAAAACTTACTAGAATGGAACAAAGCAAAAGAAAGTCAGAGGAGCTGCTTTTCAGAGTATTCATTTTTTTATTACTTGCAGTTCTTTCTGTTTCTTTGAATTTCCTTTGTGATTATGATATAAAAATGCAGCTGTAGTACTAAAATTGAAGTGATATGCATTTGGCAAAGATTTGTTTTTATTAGGTCGAGATGCTGATTAACTGTGTCTGCTTAGGAAATTATTATTTGAATTAACTTCATCGATTATAAACTAATGAATACTATAATATTGAGGAGTATACTACTAATAAGTAAATAAAATAGTGGTGTTAGTTTTGAGATGAAAGAAAAGCATCTTAAAAACATGCCTGTGTCTGAAAAGTTAACACTGTTGTTACACCGAAGATGGCTGAAACTGCGATTACACATTTAAAGACTTCTGTATAAAGTACTCTTTTGTTTATGGCCAAAATTGCCTTCTATGTTTGGTGGTTTGTTAACATGAAATTCAGGTAAATATGGCTGACAGAAGATAAAACTAAGACCCAAAAGAAGAGAGCTGTGTGAGAAAAATTAATGAAACTTGATGAGTGAAAGTCTTATTTTTTCCCAATTATATTCAAATTGAATTTGATCCTTTCTTCTCAGTCTAAGGCAGATTTTTATATCTTTGTTATGCTCTTTTATAAATTTATTGTGTTAAAAATAACTCCTGCCATCTTTGGCCAGTGAAATTTCATTATTTTAAATATTACATATACAATATGTAATATTTAATATTTAATTAAATATTAAATATTACATGTAGTGACAGATTTTTTTTGAAAAACATAGGAAGTATGAGTCTCTTGATTTCAGATGTGTTTGAAACCACCAGTTACAGTTTTCAACTGGCAACATACATGGGAAACAATTTGCAGGTTTTTTTACTAAAAAAGTCATAAAGACCATCCCCTGTAATTTGAGAGCACTATATTATTTTAGATTTTATTCAAAGTTCGATAAGAAGAAACAAAAGCGCCTCGATGATGAAGAAAGTGTGGAAGATGTGGACGATGATGAATTTGAAAGAGCATTAGGTAAGGTTGTGTTTGTCCTTGCAGTGACTACCCCAGTATTCCCAGGTTTTTCAAATTATTAATTTATCCTTTTTATATTTCATATTGTGTAAAAGAACCAAGAAGAGGAATATGGGAGTGAGAGAAAACTGGCTTTCCAGTTAATCTTTGTGCTATTGCAGACAGCAGTTCCTGCTGTCTGCTGTCTGAGCCATCTGGGTGGCCTTTTGTAAAAGAGGTGTCGCTCCCACCACTGCAATAGTCAGCTTGTTTGAGTGGCTGGAAGTTGACTCATGAGTGGCAGCTCATGCCCTTTTGTTCTTTTCCTAATGTAGTCTGAGTAACCTTTTCTAACATAATATTTATATTTGTTAGAAATAATAATATTTGCCTCTATTTTTTCTTTACTGCTTGGCCTCTTTCAGTCTTGCTTACAGTTTCTCTCATCATTTCTAATGTCTTTCATGAGGTTATGAGTTCAGTAAGGTCATTGGCAAACGTCTGCAGTAGCCTAAGCTCTTCCTGTAGCACATACTCTGCTTTGGAATTAGTGTATGATTTTTTCCAGAATTTAAATTTGTTAGTGTACCAGAAAATGTCCATTATTTTAAATTTTACTTAAATGTATTTAAAAAAACAATCCAGTTAACTCTCCATAACTGTTTTGTACAGTATTTTGAGAGAATTATTTTTTTATCAGGGTTCTTAGTGACTCAGTTAATGTGGTCTTTGTTATGACAAGAATCTGTTACTAATTGCATTTGTCTTTTATTGTTAGTTTATTTTTTTATTATTTCTAACAACAATTTGCTTCGTAAATTCAGAAGCTTAAAATAATGAACCTGTATTCAAAAATTATGCATTTTGCGATGCTAGAATCATAGAATAGTTTGGGTTGGAAGGGACCTTAAAGATAATCTCATTCCATCCCTCCAGCCATGGGCAGGGACAGCTTCCACAAGACCAGGTTGTTCAGAGCTGTATCCAAGCTGACCTTGAACACTTTAAGTGATAAAGCATCCACAGCTTCTCTGGGCAACCTGTTCTAGTGCCTCAACACCCTCACACTAAAGAATTGTTTCCTAATGCCTAATCTAAACTCCGTTTCAGTTTGAAGCCATTCCCCCTTGTCCTGTCACTAAGTGCCCTTGGAAAAAGTCTCCCCCCAGCTCCCTTGTAGCATTCTTTGGGTACTGGAAGGCTGCAATAAGGTCACCCTGAAGCCTCCTCTTCTCTACGCTGAACAACTTCTGTGCTTGGAGAGGTGCTCCAGCTCTCAGGTCGCCTTTCTGGCCCTCCTCTGCACTAGCTCCAAGAGGTCCTTGTACTTGCTGGATACAGTGACTTGCATATCTTTGTAGTAATAACGTTTTTCTTTCTCCCTAGATACTTTTGAAGCTGCTGATAATGCTGTTCTTGGCCAGGATGACCTTGATTTTGCTGGGTAAGACTTCAGATTAGTTCTTACTCCTCTTGTCTTAATATCTATATACAATTTTACTCTGTGAAACTAGATAGACCTTTTCCAGAATGACTCAGATTATCACTGTGCAAAAAAGGCAATTTCAGTTTTACACTGACTAATGCAGATTTTCTGCATGTCCCATAATAGCTCGTGATGACCTTGGGATGCTCAAGTGAGTCCTTAAATGAGACCTGTAGTATTGGATTGCCCTAATTAATTAATTAATTAATTATTTTATACAGTGGAGTAACCCAGTAAGCAGTGTAAAATCTTGTCTCAGGTTTGTGTTTATTTTGTACTAAGAACAAAAGGAAGCAGAATGAGGCATAATGGCACTGCTTCTGTAAGGATTGGTTGTAACTGGACCAAACATAATAAGCTTTGTGAGATCCAGAGTCACGGAGCTCAGTTCTCCTGAAGTCAGCACTTGGATTAATCATAGCATTGTTTAGCTGGGAAAGGACCTGTAGGTTCATTGTGTCCAGTTGTAAATGATTAAGTAGCTTCTCTTTTACTCAAAGTATCTATAATGCAGTGTTTGGATTTGTACAGAGACTTTTTCCGTTGAGGCAACAGCAGAATTGAAGTCTAAACTTCTTGTGAAACCTGAAACATTTTTGAGCTTTTCACTGGTTTATAATAGAGCAGTTTGTGTATTTTACAGAAAAGACTTTCTGAAAAGGAGTCTGTGTGTGAAACACACAGAGGAGCTAAAATACTAAAACTGTCCTTTCGGAATATGATTCTTATTTCGGAATAGGATTCTCTCCAAAACTTCTTAAAATGGTTGACTTTTGTAATATAACTGCCTATCCTAATGTTGAAAACACACCTGAGTGTATAATATGTATGTTTTAGGCTGCAGCCTACATTTGCAGCAGTTTGCAATGATATTGAACTTTCCTAACACAGTATTTGCCAGTAGACAGATGTCATCTAGATGCAAACAGTATTTTTCCAGATGAAGTGCTAAGCTTGTTACATATTTTTTTAGTAATACAAAAAAAAATCCCAAAGGTGGCAAGAAAGGCCGAGGTGGTGAGGGATCTGGTGCTGACTGGGAGGATTCTGATGATGACTTCAGCGATCTGGATGATGAGGAAGTCTCCTTAGGAAGTATGGAGGAAGACTTTGAAGAGGATATGGATGAAGAGGGAGGTGTATTTATGAATGTGTCTGAAGATGATAATGAACTAGGTAAAGTGCCATTTGTTACTGAAAAACGAGAAGTAAAAGCTTTTAGAACAGGATATCTCATATGTAACTACATATGCAAATTCCAGTTTAGTTATCTAGGTGGGGAATTTGGCTTTTAAGCAAAGAAATGACAAGTCCTTCTCTGTACAATAAGTCTTAGGAGAAGCATTTCCTGACACAATCCCCTTGGCTAAAAACTTCCAAATGAGACATGCTTCTTTCGTTCTGAAAATTGGCATAACAGTAGCTTTATAAACAACTGGCTCCAATAGGCAGAAATATTAAAAGAGCTCAAGGAGAAAAATAAGAACTCTGGTAACTGATAATTTCTGTATTTCTTTAGACATAGTTAATGGTGATTTTTTTTTAATGAAGTAAATTCTATTGAAATGGCTGTCTCACAAGTAATGGCTTACTCTTGTAATACAGCTATGTGCTCCAGTTTTTATTACCACTGTAGTAGTAACTGATTCTTGTTCCTGCATGGTTTTATTTTTTCACCTGAAAAGCACAATTTACACTGAATACAGTGCATGTGGCTGGAGAAGCAGAGATTAACGGAGTATTTCAATGAATAACTAAAAGTCACAGGAAGATGATTGAGGGTAGAGGAAGTAAACTGTTTGTACAGTTGTTAACACAATCTTTCATGAGATTATTTCACCAAACTTACCACACAGACATGCAAGGTTAACCTAACACCTGCCTTTAGCTTTTGTATTTTATATATCATAGTATCATTCCCTTCTGCTGATGTGGAAAGAACATAAGGAACAGCATACCACAGACACCACAGACCAATTTTTAACTGTCCAGCTTGAGGAAATAGCAGATTTGCTTGTGTGCACTGCCTTTTAAAGACTTGGACCATTATGACAAATATGCCTAAAAAGGAATTTTAGTCTCTGCTGCACTTTAAACACATGTACATGGTGTGAAAATTGGAGACTGATGTATTTGGATTTTTTTTCCTATCAGACTCAAACAATGATAAGCAACTGAAATCCACCAGTAAAAAGGGCAAGAAAAAGAAAGATACTGATTTTGCAGGATCACTGGAAGGTAAGAAAAAACTGACATGAAAGCTTAATACAAATAGAATAGTCCAAAAACCTTTGGAATAGACAGGTTTACTACAGTAGATTATCACATTTTGGAACTAGGTTCAGATTTGAATAAACTATAAATGAAAAGGAGGTTGTCTCCCCACCAGCATAATTCAGAGTAACAATCTGCTGTTGAAGACATGAGAATTGAAGGAGGAATTTTGAAGAAGGATGGATGTAGTAGTAGAAAAAATGCTGGTACGGGTATCAGTAGTAGTTGCAGTTGCATGGGATTCCTCACGGATTCTACAGGCTCTAATCACGCCAGGCAGCTCAGGGGGAAGATGGTTTACTGTTAACAGAGCTCCGTTTGAGGCTGCCAACTAGCATCAGCCTACAGCGTGCTCAGAGATAGAGTGGAAAGAAGGGGCTGAGCATGTGAGCATGGGGATAGAGGTGAGGAAGCAAAGGGGGGAGGAGGAGGGAGAGATAGAGGTAAGAGATTAAGTGTTAAGGAGACTTGAGAATTGAGAGCAAAGAAGGATTAAGAGAGTGAAGTTCTTACAATACATTATATCTTTTTCTATAATGAATATTCTAGTTTACACCAACCAACATATGAAATCCAAGGGGTTTTACATACAGCCTATAGGAGTGACTCTATTACCTGAATTCACATTCCTTTGATTCTTGCCTGGCCTGGTTTTTGCCAGTCGACATCAATGGCTTATATCTCAAAACTGACCTTCATTTCTATTTCACCCTGAAGTTTCATATTCTCAAAATATTTTGCTGAAATACCATGTTTATAGGATTTCTCTATTTTAGCTTCTCCAACAGATGGAGTTGTACTGGCAGTTTTTGTGCATCTGTTAGACCTAATGCACAGATTTGTGCTATTTAATTATTGGTTGGAAACTTTTCTTCCTTTTCTTTTAGGGGAGGTAGGGAACAAAGATTTCCAGCACAGCTAATTCAGATGATCTCATTAAGAAAAGTTCTAAAACTTTAAAACATGGTAAAACTTTTTTATTGTCTTTGGGAACTTGTTGTGTCTCATAAGAATAATACTCTTTGCTTGAAGGATCCAGCCGAGGAAAGAAGAGAAAACTCCAAGATGGTGGTATACTGGCTTCTGCAGAAGAGGTGAGTTTGATCTGTGCTTTAAAAAATTCATCAAGTATTTTACCTGTTGCTTTGTAACAGAATATTAAAATTTCTTTCTTTAAAGTTTGGCTATCTGCTGGATGAAAATGCTGGGTCCAAGTTTGACAATATCGGATTGAATGCCATGGCCAACAGAGATAATGCCAGTAAGTACATGGTGCAAGTAGCAGGTACCTGTAACGCTGAGATTCACTTCTTTCCCTTCAGGTTCTGTATGTGAAAAGATGAACCACTGGAATACAGGGTCAGAGACCACACAGCAGGGACAGTAGCTCAACACCAGTAAGATGTGACAGTTTTCTCCGGTGATGAGATATGCCCAGCACTAAATATGAACTGCGAGTAGTGGAGTGAATAAGGTTTCAGAAAAGAGGGAGAGGCTGTTATTGGCCCTTCCACACTGTAAACAGGGACAGGCAGGATGTCTGTCAAGTATTTGTGTAAATTCTGCTCAGGTAAGGTGTCCTTGATTCCTTGGGAAGGCATAAGGTATCGCTGTCTTAAACTTAACTATTGGACAGTCTACTTGCAGTATCAGTAAAGCAGAAAGTAGTTTTTCCAAAATAATTCTATTGAATGACGTGTATATACTGGTTGAATAAAGCTTTGTAAAGCTTTTACAAGTCTTGCTGGTGTGACTTGAAAAATGTTAGGAGCGCTCAAAACACTACTCCTCATGCAAATGTATCTAGCATTAGTAAAATACAAAGCAATGTCTGTAACTCAGAGATGGTAGGGTTTGTTTTGTGAACTGAAAAAAAACACTTTCGCAAAAAAAGAGCAGTTTTCACTTTACTAACCTTTATAAATACAGTAATCAAGTGTTAACTTTTACATGATTCATCTGTATGTCACATCATGGTCAGAGGTATCCACTGGCTCCTTATTTCTCACCTTTCCTTCTACAGATGTCAAACAGATCCAGTGGGAAATAGAGCGTGACAAGTGGCTTCACAACAGGGATGTGAAAAGCATCATCAAAAAGAAGAAACAGTTCAGGCACAGAGGGCTGAAAAACAAGTACAAAGGCAAGAAATCAAGACGATGAACTGGATGTCTTGATGTGGACATTTTAAAAATAATTCTTAAACAGCTTTTTATTTAATCACACATCTTTCTTACATCAGTTCTTGCTGCTTAACCATGTCATCTGGTCATTCTCCCTTATGCCATGAATTCCGGACCATTCATTGGATATGTAATAAACTGAAAAATAGGAAAATTCATGTTGGCTCTAAGTTAGACGTATCTGCCAAGCAGCCCCTTTGTGGCTATTTTTATTCAGAGTATAACCCTCCAGCTCTGAGGTCTCTATCCAACAGTCTGACATTCTAGCCATGCCTTAACAATAAAAACTTCCGCAGTGTCTCCTGGGGAAAGTTTTAAGTCATCCTAAGATTGGTTTTGTACATTAAGATGCAACACAAACTTCAGCCATCCTTCTG
Organism: Anthoscopus minutus; assembly: GCA_013399455.1. Taxonomy (NCBI): domain Eukaryota; kingdom Metazoa; phylum Chordata; class Aves; order Passeriformes; family Paridae; genus Anthoscopus; species Anthoscopus minutus. The sequence continues at coordinate 76,429 of VWYI01001376.1, read as the reverse complement.
AACGACTACAAACCCACCTTCCAGAATTGATGGAAACCTCTTCTGCATTGTGTATCTGAAATCTGACAAGAAAGATAAATTAGTTACTTTTCCAGCATAAATGAAGATGAATTAAACACACTATTTTTCTAACTTGATTTGTTCTATTGAAATTCGTTTGAGCTCTTTAGTTACAGCCACCATTTAATAATGTGATAGGAATTAATTTTTTGAAAATAATTTCAGAGACTATATTCAGGTTACTCTTACGTGCAACCCCATCATCACAGCGTTTTCTGAGCTTCCTCACAATTGTGATAACCAAGTCCGAGCTATAGATTCACAGGAAGCTGCATGCCTCTCATAGACTGACATGCAGATAAAACCAGGGAAAACTGCTTTGTTTCCTTGTGCAGATTTAGGTGTTCACTGAATTTCTGTGGGCTGCTCTGACAACCCAATAGAAAATCACAACAGGTTTTGCTATTTTAATTATTTACAGCAGCTCATAAAAGGATGTCACCCATTCCAGTAGTAACACGAAGAAAGCAAGAAAAGCCTCACTCTGAGTTCATGGAGCTGTTAAGACTAGCTCACTGCATAGTACAGAGCTGCAACTGAAGAAAATACACAAATGTGTGTAAGAACTAGGACCTAGAACTGAAAAAGGAGGAAAAAAACCAAAGATCACCCATCACCAAGTTACAACAATAGGCTGAAAACATCTTTATCTTCTTTATATGTATTTTCTAATAAAAATGCAAAGATGGCTGAAATTTAACAGCCCGACATCATCTGAGTCTTGGAAAACAAAATGCAAACCTATATATAGGTGAAGCTCAGCTTGCACTTAGCATGAGGACCACACCACTGCTGAAATGGGTAAACCCCTGCCCTTCCCGTGAAAGCAGCAGCTGCTTTTTGGCTTGCCCTGACCTTGCAGGTAGCAGGATAGGCTCTTCCCACAGGGACACGGATCTGTCTTAACTAGTGCTGCACTGTGCAGAGCCCTGCATGCAAAGTAAGGCCACTGCTCTGCAAAGCAAACCTTGTAGTAACCAAACTGGTGCTTTGCTTATTCTTTCTGCTTATTCTTTAGCTTATTCTATTACCTAGGCACGGAGTCCTAAGTCTAAGAGACTTGAGGGACTGAAGCTGAGTAATCTGGGAGACGACGCTGGCCACCTCCTGCCAGCTGGGTCTGTCAGCCTGGGAAATGTCAAGTCGCACAGGCTGCGAGACCCAGACCTATCCGGCGCATCTCTTTAAGAGCTCAACACCAAATGCCTGAAAAAGGACTTATCAATTCCTGCCTCATTTGCTGACAGCCTCTCACTTTTAAATCCTTATCTGGCCCGGTGCTGTTACTGTAAAACCGCGCAGGATTCCTCTTTGTTCTTGGTGTGGTCGGTGCTGCCTCCCGAAGGATTGGTCACGGGCACGGGTTTGTAAAGCTGCAACAGCAGCTCGTTCTTCGGAGGTAAATCCTGGGGGGGCTCACCCAACAAGCCACCCCTGTACGCCTGCATTCACCCAAGCCGAACTCCTGACCCCACACGGCTGCACTTCCTTACAGAACCCGACCCTACACGGCAGCATTTCCTTACAGAATCCGGCCTTGCGCGGTGCTCTGCGGACACCGACGGCGGCCCCCGAGGAGAGAAGCTTCCCCTGCCCGCCCCCGTCCCCGTCGGGGCGCGGCCCTCGCCCGCCACACCGCACCTTGGCTGCGGTCCATGGCGCGGTAGAGCAGGAGGGCGCCGAGTAGCCCCGCCGCCTCCAGCAGCAGCAGCCCCCTCGCAACGCGCCGCACCATGGCCGCGGCTCGGCGCCTTCCGCGGCCCGCAGCGCTGCGCAGGCGCCGCCGCCCTCGGCCTTACGACCCCGTTTAGGCCGCGGTCGCGCCGCTGAGGTCGCACCGCAGCACGTGTTGTAAAATAGGAGCTGTGTAAAAATCTTAAGAAATGGTGGGCTTCGTTGAATATCCGGCCTAATCAACGAGAAAAGAGATTAATGAGGTAGACAGGGGCTAACAGGCGAGCTCTAAGTGATGGCCAGTTGTTCGAAATACAAATCACTTGTCTGTAGGAGGCCTTGTTAAAGTTTTGGGCTGAATATGCTTCAGTAATCTCAGACCTAGTGAGAAGTTAATTATGCCAGGCAGGAAGGATAGACAGCTGATAGTGGGCACAAAGAATGCAGGATTTGTGGGCCACAAAGACATCCAGCAGAACCCCCAAGATAATGTTAGGAAAATAATCCACAAACATCAATGGTGTATGTCCAAAAAGGAGACAGAGGTTTATGTCCAAAAAGGAGACCGTTTACTTTATTTGAATAAAGGGAGAGGCCATGGGCATTCCCCTGGGGTCTGTCAAATTGTTGAGGGATGTAGCCTGCTTTTTATCCTAATTTCCTGGCCACATTTTCCTCTTCCTTTTCCCATTGGCTGAGGTACTTGGAAGGTACAGACTTCCCAAATTGCCTGTTCTATGTGCCCTTCTAATATACACCCCCCTTTTGTTGTATAAAATAAAGAAAAAACTATTCATTATTCTATTAAGTCTTTGTTCTTTTTCTCTAGGATCAGGAATTTTAACACAGCCTTGGCTGAGTAACAGTGTGTGTTGATAGTAACATTTTCTAGAATTAAAGGTTTCTTCTGTTACTTCCCTATCTCTAAGTTCCTAGCCCTATCTACAAGCAGATTCGCATCATCTGTTTCTAAAGACACACATTCATCTTACTCCTTTCATTTTCATTGTCTTCTATTATTCATATTGCTCTTAACTCATATCTTGGGTCTCACTTTATTGCCAAAATAAAAGCTTTTCAGATTTTCCTTAATAGGGACTTTATTTTCTTTGTAAGATTCTTCTCCTCCCCCCCTAGTGTTTTCTAAGATTAGATATTTTTGCTGTTCATTCTTACAGGGTGATTCATTTTCCAATTCTCTTTTCCCTAGTGTCTGAGTTTGCAAGTATTGTTTGTACTCAGATTTCTTAGTAAAGTAATTCCTGCTCTGAGGATTAAAAGTGAACAGGATCAACCCAAGCATCAGAAGCTTAGGGTTGTTGGAGAAAACATGGATCCAGGAAAGTAATTCACTGCATTGTCGTTATACAGCACTTGCAGCTCTAACCAGAGAGAGTCCTAGGCCAGGGTCTCATTTAGCATGTAGAATTTTCCATTGGTTGGCAAGTTCTGATCTGGAAAGAAACTGTAGTGTATTTAGGGGCTTAAAAAGCATGCCTGTAGTGTTTAGGGTGCATTCGCAGCACCTATGAGACAGAACACTGAACTGTAAGAGGCCAAATAAAAAAATGAAGGAGCAGGAAACAAAATGTGAAATATGCATTTCTGTTTTAAGGAGCCCAAATCCCTTTAGATTTGGGTCCGGACTCCTGCTGGACCCTACACAGAGATTGTTTGTTGTATTTGGCACTGGCATTTACTTCTCACAGAGTTTGGAAGAGTTTGGGTGTGGAGACATGATATAGGTTGTCTCTTGTTTAGTAACTCAGTAAACCTCTCCTGGTCAGGGCAAACAAGGAGTAGATTACAAAAAAAAAAGTGATGCCACACTTTTAAGATTGGACAGTTTCTGGTAGCTTAGCAGGAGAATATTTTAAGGACCACTGCCAGTTGTTCGGTAGGAAGGGAGGTACACTGCTCCCCATGGCTTGCTAAGGAATGCTGCACCTTGTTACCTGTAGGCACACTGCTGGAAAAGCGGTATGGAAGGTTTCTTGGAAGAAATGGGAAAGCAGGAGGGAGAGAAAAGTATGCATTTGTGCAGTGCAGTATGGTTTCAATCTGCAGGTAAATATTTTGGACTTTTTTCCCATTTGGATATTTACTTCTACATTTTAAAGTCGTGCTAAATAGATTTCTTGTCCTAATGTCCTATAGCTTGCAAACCATGGTGAAAAAAGTAAAACTAGAGGAAAAAGAATGAAAAGGAAAGATTACCTGCCCCAGTTTGAAACTAGAAATTGCTGGGCTCCCTCTTGTCCCTTGATGAGACAAGGGATAGTGTCACCAAGCCATAGTGTCACCAGGAAGAAATAAAAATGTCTCTGCAAGTCTCTTTCCCTCTTGAGCCAAGGGGCCCTGATGTCTGGCTTCCTTTTCCAGCTTCTTCAGTGTTTTTCATGCTGGGCTCAAACGCCGGCATTTGTTATGCTTAGATGGTCATGAACATGTGTGATGAAAGAACTTGCATTGAGGCCATTCAAAAGTTTTCATAAAGCTGTAGTATTATCCTCAGTCCTTTTACTTGGTAAGTATTATGAAGGTTAAATTACAGCCAAGTCTCACTATACTAAAGATTTTCCCCAACTTAGGTGGTGTAGTAAAGAGAGAAACTGCTGCAATGGATTGGTGAAGTAGTTTCCAGGGATGGCTCATACAGTTGAGAATTATAGTAGGGAACTTTAGGTTTATCAATTGTAGCTTTTTGTTAAAACAAAATTTGCTCTTGTGCACGTCTTGGCAGATATGAGCATGGATTTGTATGTAAATGGGAGAGTGGTAAAAATGATATCCATCATACATTGTCTTATATAAAAGCATAATATTAAGTGGTATATAAATAACAAGTGTATTATAAGACATTCTATTATTTGTACATGTTATATATATATAATTACTGTATAAAAGACATGTATCAGCTACTTCCACCCAAGCATCTGAGGCCCTTTATGTAAGACAGGGTGGAATTTAATCCTTTCTGTGAATAACTTTCCACAAAAAGCATTGTGTTTTCTGTGTTAGTGCATCTGGCAGCTGGATTCACATGGAACTCTACCACAGGAGGCAGCGGCAGCTCCACAGCTCCATTGCAGAGGCCTGTGGGAAGCCTTCCAAGCACTTCCCCACGAGGACATGAGGAGGGTGCTGTGGGTCAAAGTGAATGCACTATTCCCTTGCTCTGTCCTGCCAGCAATTGGTAGAGCAGCAGTGGGGTAAATGGGAGTTGTGGATACCTTGGGGAAGCTGGCTCTGTGGTGCAGCTCCAGGAACTGGCCACAGGCTCACGCTGGAATGGGATGCGGTATGGGGGAGGCTTTGCTGCAAGATGCCTTCCTATGGTAAGAGGTGGGGAGGGATGCAGGTGACTGGGGGACCAGCTATTCTAGCTCTTGTTCTGGCAGGTGTTTTACGGACACAGCTGCAGGCACAGCTGAGGACATGCACTGGCAGTTACACTGAATAAATGACTCGACTTCTCCTTTGACCCAGGGCAGCAGAGAGAGGCAGACACTTCCCTCAGCACAAAGAGCAGAGTTTCTTGCTAATTCCTTCCTTCTCCTACGCAGAATCTTCCCATATGTCTCTCTGTAACAGGCAGGAAAGCTCCCATAATTTTCTATCATTAACTATGTTATATTATATATTAAAAAAATATTAAGTACATTGTTAAGTCAGTTCTGCCTCCAGCTACCGGTGAGTCAGGAAGGTCACAGTTACAAAGCTGTTGAGGATCTCATTAGTGGAAAATATTACTTTGCTAATTGCCTCGGTTCTCACAGCTCTCCTGGCCTATCCACAAGGAGAGCCTGCGGGTAGGCCGACCCCAGCGGATTTTCCCTTACCAGGGAGGAGGCTCTAACTGAAGCTGAGGCAGAATCCCGAGCTGGAGCTCTCCCTAGTTGGAGCTGTGACCTGATCGGGTGACCGGATTCTTTGGCCTGCAGGCGGAGAAAGGAGCAAGGGTGGAGGAAAGGACTCCGGAGGCAGCAGATTTGAGAAAACACAAACAGTTTGATAAAGGTGATAGGTCTCAAGGGGAGCTGCACTCAAAGCCCTGAGCAAGGTACAGACAGCTCCTTATAAATACAATGGGAGGTCCATACACGGACCAATCATCAATGAGAACATATTAGAACATAACAGACATATAACAAGACAAACCAGGGTACTCAGCTCATAGCTGGGGTAGAGTTGAAGGGAGTGGCTCTGGAAACAGGCAGAGAACTTTCTGGAACTGTGAACATATTTGGGGATGATTGATGGTTAAAGGGGTTTGTGTTTCGGGTGACTGACATGTATGTAGGTAGGGGTGTTGAACTTTCTGGAATGGGTTAAACTGTTCCAAATGCAGGGGAACACTGGGGAGAAACCAACAAACACACATGTATGAACGTACCGCTACAGCTAATAATCATTTAAGTGCTCTGTAGTTATCATTTGATGACTATTATGCTGAATTAAGCTTTGTAATGAGAAGGCTCTGATGTCTTATTTAAACCTCTGACATGTTTTACTTTGGATTTCTTGGTGCAGGTATCAAATGGCCTATCTAGATTTTAAATCATTTGATAATTACAACTGTCCAGAATATATATGTAAGCAGACAACTAATTTTATTAAATGTGGAGATCTAGGTAAGTATCAGATTAGTGAAAAGAAATGGTCAAGCTATTTAAAACTTGTTTTTCCTGTCCTGCATTCCTGCACAAAAGTTACTAAAATGAAGTCATGCAGCAAGTAAGGCTGTTTCCCGTGCGATTGTTAAGAAAATATTTGCTCATGACTAATGCCTTCTGATTAGAGGCTCTTTCACACAGCCAACTCTTAGAAATCATTGGTGCACCTGTGTAAAAACCATATTCTGTTTAATTCTGAAGAGAATAAAATAGATTCCATTTCTAAGGATTTTGATAACACATCTGAATTATAATTGCCTCCCCAAGTCTGTTTTCAAGGAGAAAGGTACAGTGGGTTATTTTTTGTCGCCTTGCTTGCGGTCCAGCAACCAGCCCCTTCCACGTGGGCGACAAATCCACCAGCCTTAGAGTACTTTACCCAGCTTGGGTTAAGTACTCCGGCAGACTCTTCCCAGGGTTGCCTGTAGAATGATCCCTAGGCTTTGAGGGATGCTGAAAGAGACAGGCCTTTCCCTCACGGGCTGTCGAAGGGCAAGGGCGAAAGGAGGACTCTGGAGGTAGCAAATCTGGCACAAATGGAGAAAATTTCTTGAAGGAAGATTACCGAAGGGAGCTGCCTCTTGGAGCCTTGAATGTGGGCTGGACAGTCCCTTAAATACGAACACATAAACAGGGGGGTTGGCTCTCAAGCAACTAATCACAACAGGCAAGGGAGGAGGGGCTATGGGATTGACACCAAGAACAACCAATGGGGCATCGAGAATAAAGGGGAATTCCAGATAATGGTGGGGGGAAGGGAGTGGTTTGTAGGATTGACAAGGAACCCTCTTGAACTCTGGGCGGACACCGAGGGTATTAATATAGAATGGGGTTGGGGTTTGGATGACTGGCATGAAAGGGGCAAATACAAAGGACTTTTCTAGAACAATGGGTGGTGCGGACACCTTAATGGAAATTGGGGTACAGAATGTTAACATAAATCCACTGTAACAATTTTTCCAAGAACAAACCTCATCTCTCTGACACTATCAGTGTGCAAGACTAATTGTGGGGCCATATGCTTTTTTTCACCCAAGCAGGTGGCACTGAGTGGAAAACAACTTGGAGACAGTGGAAGGCTCATGATACTTGTGCTCTCTGCAGTTTACAGTAGCCTCAGGGGTGTTGGAGTTGACATAAGCAAGGACATATGTAGAGCTGTTGCAGTGGTCTGAAATTGCTGAAGTGTCATGATTTCCTTTTTTATGCAACTCTTTTCTATGCACAGTCACGATGGGAATAAATGTGGCAGCAGTGTCTCTGTGACATTGGCTGTCTCCTTGCAGAGTCATGAGGTTAAAATGGCAGTGTTTCTGCTAACTTGGTCACTGAACAGTGGCAGACACCTAGCACTTCCAAGATGCACCACAGAGGAAACGAGTAATTGGTTAAGGGACAAAGGTTTTTTTCCCATATATTATTGTTATTTTTTTCCTGCATGAGGCAGGAAAAAAATTATCTGGCAAAATACCTAATGTGAATAATGTGTTTTCAGAAGTGTTTACGCTTCTCTGAGGATTACAGTCTCTTAAGACTTTCAAGAAAATTATTGAAAAATGGGAGATGATTGTAACAGCTGTGATTTTTCTAAAGGAGCTTTTCCTAACAAAAGGTTAGCAAATGGTTCCTTACGATTTCCCAGGTCCCAGGTAGTTATGGGATAATATTCAATGACAATATTACAGTGTTTCCAGTTACTTCTTTCTGCAGTTTCTTCATGACATAAACAAATCTTAGAAGTGGTCGTAAGGTCCTTATGATTTTGTTATAATTTTGTTATGCATGTCTTTAATAATGAAATATTTTATAGCTCCCAGTATGTTGTTGGTTGCAAAATGTTTGGGTATACTCTCACTTGGGTTGCCGGGGTAAATGAGTGCTCTAAAGTTGTTGACCTCTTTCTCCCACTCCATATAGTAGTGTTGATTGGAAACCCTAAAGATACAGTTGTTTCATTTTTCCATTTCCAAACAATGTGCCAAGTGTCCCTACTTACAGCTCCAGGGATAAGTTCTTTTCAGGACTCAACAGATCTACATTTTTACAGATACTGATTGTAGCTGAAAAAGCAATGGAAAAAATATTTTTCAAACAACTGAATGGGGCCAGTGGGAAAACAGCTGTGCTGTAATTAATTTCCTGGTGGCCTTACGTCATGATGAAGGAGGCAGCTGAATGCCAGAAGGGGAGAATGTCCAAAATATGCTTTGCTTCTGGGTATTTGCTCTTCCAGCAAAGGGTGAGGGAATTGCATGGCAGCTGGAAAACGGCAATAGGTCAACATACTACCACTTAATGTTCAAGGAAATGCTATAGATTCAAAGTGTTAATGAAATGGAAGTTTGTTTCTTTACTGTTTCTCCTCGTTAGGACAAATACCTCATTAGCAGCCCATATTTTAGATTTAGGCTGATGTCAGGCTTTATTAAAAGATGTTTACATGACACTTTAGTCACGGAGTTTCATGTTTATGTGTGGAAACTTTTTGCCTACAAAAGTTCAGAGGAAGCCTCTGTCATCTTGTACAGAGAGTACCACGGAAAGGACAGGCTGTTCTTTTTGTCTGCATTGATGTAAGCAACAGGCAACAGAAGGCAATTCTTCAATTGTACAGAAAAAAAATACCCAGTTAGAAAGAAAAGGTCACACCAATGCCTTTTTCTCTTCTTTATAGTCAGCTGGGGATCCTGTTTCGATCCTGCAGTCACCTGGAACAAACACACTGGAGGTAAGAATACTGTGGTCAAAATACATGAAGACCTGAAAGGAGTAAAGCAGATGCTGTTTGCTGGCAGCCAAAACACATCTGAGTCCATTCTTTGGAATCTGCTGAAATTAAGAGGAAATGGTACAGGTTTCTGAAAGAGCAAAATCAAATTGATTTTAGCAAGAGGTTAAGTCTGGCTATACAGAAGCACAGGTCCAGAAAATAAAAAATGCAACAGAGAAAACTGTGAATGAATGCACATCCCAAGTGGGTAGGTAACTCCCTTTTTTAGAGGAACCATTTTGCACATCTTGCTTTCGCTGTACTGCTTTCAGAACCTGGCTACCAGTGTAAAGCAGATGGCTGCATTCTTTGGAATCTCACCAACAGCTGAGCAGATCCAGGCCACTGCAGAAAGGCACATTAGCCTCACTAGCCAGTGAGTGTTAAAGCCCAGAAGACTCAAGGTGCTGTTGGCTTGATTATTTTCCACAAAGGTAAATTTGTTTGTTTTGCCACAGCAGTGAATGGTAGCTCTTTTTCTTGGGCAGACAGAAATTTGGATGAATAGATGGTTAATATTTATGTATTAATTTTCAAGGCTGGCTGTTAAACACAAATTGTGCTCCAGGAATCTCAACTGATTTCAACCCAAGGGCCAGTACCATTCAGTAAAAGCCCGTATAATTAGCAGAGGTGCCCTACAAGTAGCACAGCCTCCGTTGTGCTATGCACCAAGCACGAACTAAAATAAAGAAGTTTTATCTTGGCTTCTGTTGCTACTGGGGATGGCCAGTAGACTGAGTTCCTTCACAGATCTTTCTGCTTGGGTTTTCTAAATAACCCTCAGGATTGCATATGGACCACAGTCAACTCACAGAATCCAGATGCTCCACAGATTGATAGGTGTTTTTAGCCATGGATCAGGCTAGAACCTCGGACAACTCCCAACTGTGGACTCTCTGAAATCTAGATTAAAGGTAGACTGCAGTTTAGAGCAGTGTCTGCTAGCAACAAACAAAACTCCTGCAGTTAAAAGCCACACTTCTGAGCTTTCTGGGTTGGTGTCACAGCTGGTCACCTTTTCTATCTTGTGCAGCTGTACAAGGTATATGCCAGAGCTATTTGAAGGCAGACCAGTAACTTCCCGTGGTTACTTTATGTTTACATTTTATTGAAGACACCAAGCATAAAGCAAATGCCTATCAGGTATTTTTTCTTAGAGGAAAAAAAATTCTGAAATATGGTAAGACAAGAAAATTAGTCTTTTGTTTTAAATGATATTCTTTAGTTGTTGAGACTCAAGGGTATTGATTTCCTTTATATTCTAGGTGTTTTTGGAGCCTGGAAGAATGTTTTCACTGAAGCTCAGAACCAGAAATTTGCTACCAAATTCACAATGTGCTTAGAAGTTGCTAAGCTAGAAGTGAAGTTTAAATATGATGTGTATTGCAAGGCCTGAACTGATGTGGTGCCAGAGTCCTTAGGGGCTAGCTCAGCCCACTCCACACACCAAGAGTAGGACAGACAGGGGTAGCAAGGTGAATCCTGGTCCAGCTTAGAGCCCAAAGGCTCTACAACACAAGGTGGTGTCACACAAATCTGGAGGCAGAGAAATGAGGAAGGGGTTCTATAAGGAGGTAGAAGGTGAATAATGATTCAAGGGAATCCAGGCAGCAAAGAGCAAAGGGAAAGGGTTTGCAGGCAAATTTATACAGCAAAAACCAAGGGGGTGGATACAAAGCGATCTCCAATCAGAAGAGACAAGGGGAAGTCCATGGGGGTGGGATTAAATACAACATAACCAATGGCAAGGGGAAGGGAGGTGGCATTGCTTGAGGGGCAGGGGGAACAACCATAGGAAAAAGTGCTTGGAGAAAGAATATGTGGATAATGGGCACACAGTTGCTAATTTAGCCAGCAGAGAAGGTTACAGTCTTCTTTCTCATAGTTTTTTGCTTCTATCTAATAAGTAGTTGCTTGTGTTAGATGGCCTTAGCCAGAGTGAAAAGTCAAGTGTTGGATACTTGAGATATTGACACAAATTAACTCTGTGAGAACATCTGCAGCACACTTTGTCAGCTGATGGTAAACACAACAAACTCCCAGCCATTCAATACTAAGGAGAATCCTCTTCTAAAATTCTGCCAGTAACAGAGGAATGTTTGAGACAGCTTAACTTCAGTGCATAGTTAGGAGCATATTGTCATTTTGTATTTGGGTATCCACAAAATCTTGTTTGTCTGTTTTTCCTAACATATTATCCTGTACTTTTCTTCTCCTGTTCTAGACATGTTTATTGCAGCAATGTGCACAGCTCACTGATGGTTAGTTTTTTAGGCTGATGAGCTAAGATGCCAGTGTCCTGATGTTGGGGGTCACTGAAAACCCAGGCAGAAGGCCATGGGAGAATTGTTCCTTATCATGCAGAGAAAAATAGTACCTATGCTGCCCCTTGTCTGGAGTTATGTAAATGTTACTAGAAAGTTTGCTGTTTCCCCTGCTGTTATTTTTACTGCAGTGTTTTGAATATTCCTAATCACCCCTCCTCACTGGACCCTTATCCTCAAACTCCTCCCCTGTCCTAGCCCATGTAAGTTGTTGTAACACCCTGGACCCTGCCCTTCTGGTGCACCCTCTACTTTGTGTGGATTATGTGTTTGTTGTTTTGCCATTAAAGTCTTTTATTTTTGGGTCATCAAGTTGTGCCCATCCTTCTACTATTTTTGCCACTTTCTCCCCAGCTGGTCCAGTCTCAAGATTGCAGTCCTCCGCTGCAACATCCTGAAGATAGGCATTCACATGGTGGTGTAATATGTGTAATTCATGCAAATAAACTAAAGTTGAGGCGTTTTATGGTGCTGGGTATAATAATATAAGACTTCTTATATTCAAAAACCACAACCCATGGGAATTTGGTAAATCGCTTCTACCGACCAAAAGACTTTTCAGGAGTTTCAACACCGAAACCAAGACACATTTGCATCTGAAGAATGCGTGGAGAGTGGCTCTTGGAGGAGATGATCAGGACCAATGATCCCATCAACACCTGATGTAGGATCACGATAAAAAATCAAGGAGTCGCCAGACATCCGAATTTCAATACCGACTTCCAGTAAATCATATCAACTTATCAAAATCCTTTCAGCAGGACTGGGAAATGGAGACAACAACCGGGACTGTGTTTTGCATGTCAAAAGAAGTGAGATAACTTCAATATAGCCTCAGGGAGAAAAAACTGTATAAAAAGACACTTCAGAAAACTGGTGTTTGTGAACAGAGGGGAGCGGGGAAGGCGAGAGAGAGAGACTTACACTCTGTTCACCATGCTGATCCTGGGCTTGGCACTATTTCTTTTGGTAGTGGCTTTTCGCGTGTTATTATAAAATAAATTTTTCATAATTCCAATTTGGCTATCATATTTATAACAGTGGGAAGAGAGGATCAATGCAGCTGTGAATTTTCTTTCAAAATTAAAAGCTGTAATAAAAATCAGTTAAAATAAATAGTGAGGTACCAGCGAGGACAGAAAGCTAAATAGAAATCACCAAACAAATGAAAGTTTCTGATCACTAAAGCTATCTTAAATAAATCTGGGTTCCCTTTATAACCTTTGCATAAGCGCTGGAAAAAGCTGCAACATTCTATGGCTATTTGCCTCAGCTATACCTGCTGCAGCAGTGGGTCAAGATCATCATTAAACAATTAGTAAAAGTCACTTCAAAAAGCTTTGATCAAGGATGATATTAAAGAGGGAGCACTACTTCCCATTAAAATAGGTTTTCTGAATTACAGTAACAGCTAGCCTTTGCACTTAAAGTTCAGTGAAGTATTACTTGTTGCGGTGTGTTACGCAATCTCTACGTGTTTTCGGATGCCCCCAAGCCACAGCACGGTCGGCACGGGGTTTCTGGCTTCACATGCAGATTTCCAGGGGGGCAACATGTGATAGGGTCACATGAGTGTCAATCTGGCTTTTCTCACGCCCCCTCTCCCTGGATTGGTAAACTGGCTAGTCCCTTCCCCTTGCTCCGCCCCAAGGGATAAAAAGGGATGGTGGGCGGAAGTACGAGGAGTTCGCCCTAGGTTTTGCAGAGTGCACATTGATCTCGCCAATGGAATAGAATAAAAGCGGAACCTGAAACCCATAACGGACTTTGCATCTTTCCTTCACCTCGTCCAGGTTCTGCAAAGAGGAACACTCAGAAGGTAAAAGGACCGGCTTTTCTAACTTGCAAGGGGAAGACCCACATTCGGACCACACTCGCTGCAGCTCCGACCGCAGCGTGCCCGGACTTGCTCCGAACACATGGTCCTGGCTTAGCAGCAGACGCTGAGAAGCCGGGTACCAGGGCAAAGCTCCCGGGGACAGTGGGGAACCCTGATAATTCCTAAACAGTTCAAGAGGAAATCCTGTCTCAAGATAGTAAATAGGCAGCTTTTAAACATACTCTTAAACATTTTCTTAAAAATAGACCTTTTGACCAGCAGTGTTATTTAAAATGAGGCTATTAAGTTTCTGAGGAAGTATTTTATAGGTGACTGTGGGCATGATTTTCTGAGCCTGAGAATTCTCAGTCTGTCACTGGCTGAGGTGTTCCCAAGGGAAAAATCCATTGGGAAAATTCTCTTTCAAGGACTATTTTTTGTAAATAGATTCTGGTTCTCAAAATAAGGTAGAACAGATGTCCTGAATGTGTTTTTCTCTTGTTCCACCAATGGAACCAGAGAGGTGGTTCCTTTGGCTAATCCTGTTAACCTGTATCAGAACACTTTATAAAAACAGTTGCAAAACCCCGAATAAAGGCTTCTCTGCCTCAGAGGAAGGACTCTCCTGGCGTCCCAAACTGTTGTGCACAACAGTGACAGGTGGCGTTCTAAAATTCCTTCTGTCTGATCTGCTCCTTCTTGCCAGGGCATATTCACACACTCAGTAATTGCCAGCTAGTGATGGGCATTAAAAATTGAATATACGATTTGTGAATATGAGGGTGAACAGTCTTTTTTTGAAGTGTTTTGTGTGTGACAGGTTTGTTTCTATTAAAAATGATATGGTGGGGTAACAAGTGTTGGAATCAAAAATAAAAGTCTCTCTGAGTCCCTCAGAGAGACAAAATAATTAAAATATATTAGACATGAAGTATAGACATGAAGTAAGGGTGTAGGTTTTAAAGTAAGTTGTAATATAGCTTGATATAGCTTAATATAGCCTTAAGAGTCTATGTTAGCTAGTGAAAAGCCTTATTACCCAGCTTAAAGTTCAGTGATATCCTTCACAGATTCAGCTTAGCCCTAGACACAATGAAAATACAGCTTGCAGTCTTAGATACAACAGATAGGATTATCCACGTAAACAGGTAATACTCTATATGTAAGATTTAGGTAAGGACTGACACAGCTTCTCCATGTTAGAACTGAGATTAGATTGTTGTGGAAAGTTTTGTTTTAGAATTGTGTTTTTAACTGACTGGATGATTTATGAATTTAATCCCCTGTATTGGGGATCTCGGTCAGAAGTCAGAAGTCACACACACACATGCACAGAAGCACCACACATTCCTGAAGGAGAGCAGCAGCAGCACCATCATCATCACCACGAAGAAGAAGAACTACTGCAACTGCTTCTGTAGTCTAGAACAACAGAACTCTATGCCAGGAAGCTGCAGCTGCCCAGGCCATTGGAATTCCACGGGAAGCTGCTGCTGCCAGAACAACGGGACTTTATGCCAGAGAGCTGCTCAGAATTCAGGACTTTATACCAAGAGCTTTTAGCAAGGACTTTAACTCTCTGAACTCTCTTTTCCTTTGAGACTGATGCTTTTACACAATAAATATCTTTCAAGCAACCAACAACAGCTCATGTCTCCTTGAGACCTGAAAATCCTGTGAATCTCCATTGAGACTCAACAAACAAGAAAACTAATTAGGTCTAAGAGACCTAATGTCACTGGAGGAAGGGAGAATTTGTACCTTCCTCAAGCACTTTAGTATATTCGCGATGAAAAAGAGCTGTGAGATGCAGTGAGATGGTGGTATTATCCACCATGTCAAATTGAAGTAGCTCACAAAGATTGCAGCTATTGACAGCAGCTAAATCAAACAGTTAAATTAAGTTCCTCATTGTTGAAACTCATCATATATTCTTTCAATCATAAATACAGGAAGCAATTTTGTATATGTATTTTCCATTTCTACATATTATACTCTGTATATATTTTAGCTTTAATATTTTTTTATTATGGTACTCAGGAGTGAAATTTTGAATGATACTTTTGACACAAAACATTTAAGGAATATTTTTGATCATTTAGCTTCTATATAAGAGAGTGTTTTCCATACTTTGACCACAGTTTTGATACCACGTTTTTTCTGTATTTGTAATCTGCTTCACACTTACATTTTCCAGCAGCTGTAGGTATTTATGATGTCTACATTTATGGTAACTGGTAAATGCTGTTCTATTAGTACTTCTGTCATCTCCATTTTCTTATAAGCTATTCAGTAACAATTATATGGCAGGAAATATCTAAATGGTATTGAAAAAGAAATTGGAGGTCTTCTCTTGGAAAAGAATAAATGTAACTTTTCTATGCAGAAGGTAGTTCCCTTGTGTGTTGTTCAGCATGTCCATAATCCAGCCAAGAAGAGGAATTCTGATATTGAATTATAATAAAAGTAAAATAGGATCAAAGCAGACAGTGCTGAGCTCAAATTTCTCATTTGCAAAACATGAGCATTTCATATTGCAACATTATGCAGTATATTAATTGGAAAGGTAATTAATGTTGAATTATAGTAGAAGTGCTGTAAAAGCAAAGGGCACATATGACATCTACAGGAACATTAAATAATTTTTTGTGAGGCTAGATTGTTATAAAGGATGCCAAATGGATTTGTAATAAAGAGGGACACGAAATACAACAATCACAATCTTTTTATGTCAACAGATGCCTGCACTTCTATTCTAATATATTGGTTGGGTGTTGTTTTTTTTTTTTGAAGTCCAAACATTGATCTGAATTTTGGCTGAAGGACTTTTAGTGGGGATTAGCACCTTCTGTTTTACTTTTAACACCCTGCAGAGCTTGGCACTGTACACTGGCAGTGTCAAAATGAGAGTGGTTAGTGATTGTTACGGATGTGTTAGTATTGTCAGGATTGATGTAGAGGAGAGAAACAAAGAACAGCAACATTCTGAATGAAAGAACACTGTATCAGTGCTGTGTTTGGGCACTTTGCTAGAGCACTCTGGTAAAATGGAATTTATGTTTGGATGTTTATGGTCTTAGATACAATTGTCCTGTATTGCTATTGCACTTTGCAATGCATGTCAATTGGATATATGAAGTATTAACCAGTAAGAGGTAGTCTGTTTTTGTCTGAACTAAATGTTTTTCATATGCTTCTGCAAAAACTTTATCAGTTTGAGGAAGATAGAAAATTAGTCTTTTACTTTGCTCAAAATGAGGCAGTCAGAAAGAGTCAGGAAATGAAACGGCCCTGGGAAGCTGGTATCCTGGGAGGCTTGTGTACTTGTGTCTAGGTTTGGAAGACAGGTATCTGTTAAGGAAGGCAGGAACCTCCCTTGAAATCAAAGGAAAAAAAAAAAGAAATATAAGCCCCCCCCTTTCCCTCTGAATTATTATATTTTGAAAACACGGGGCTCTCAGGCAGAGATATGGGAATAGGAATAACAGTTCTTTACTAATATGTATAATAAGATAAACCAACAACAATAACCACAGTATTTACAACAGAACAGAACAGGGACCCCGTCTCGACTGAGAGAGGAAAAGTGGAGAGGAGGTACCTCACAAACCCCTCAGCTGGCACTCAGTCCCGGAGCTCCTGCAGGGCTCTGAGGAAAACACCTCGCTGGAATGGCAGGGATGAGCAGAAAGTCCCGGGCCGGTGGATGAGATGGATCAGCAGCTCTGCGATGGCAGCTGGGGCTGCAGCACATCCGGCAGGACAGGGGGTGTGAGGACCACAAACGGGGAGGAAGAAGAAGAAGAAGAAGAAGAAGAAAGAATAATAATAATAATAATAAGAAGAAGAAGAAGAAGCAGAAGAAGCAGAAGAAGAAGAAGAAGAAGAAGCAAAGAAGAAGCAGAAGAAGAAGAAGCAGAAGAAGAAGAAGCCGCTCTGTCTGGATGATGGCAAAAATCCTCCACTCCCCAGCAGAAACAGCTCCAAGAGTGTCTGTCCTGCTCTCCTGCAGAAGGACCCAAGAAGCCTCGCTCCCCCCACCCAGCGGGCCCAGACGATTCTTTGTCTTTTTTTAGCACCTAAGAAGTACTAACCATCAAGGCTTCTCTCAGCTAAATGGGGAAAAATTCCACCAGCTGAGAAAGAACACAAAAGGGACACCTAACCCCCAACAACTTGTGAATAATTTAAGTTAGACTTGGAGGTCTCCAGTGAGTTCCCTGCTGTTTTATATTTTACAAGCCAGTGAAGTAATTTTCATTGCTAGAATGCTCATTAGCATTGCCCCAGCAGGTAAGTAACTCATAGTTGCATCATTGTATATTTCTGATATAGCCATAGGCAATGTATTTATAGTCAGAGGAAAAAATGAAATACTAATCTTTAACATTAGACATACATCCCAATGAATATTACAAAACCAAAAAAACAAAAAACAACCAAAATAGAACATTTATAATCCTCTATCTTTCTAATTTATTTCTCACAGACAGCTATTAGAATAACTTTTGCAGATGTGGTAAGATCTCGTGGAGGCTGAGCTTCTGTGCACCTCCATCTCTGCAAAACCAGGTGTGTTTGCCTGGTGGTGTCATGCCAGCTGTGAACCCAGGGCCCTCAGCACACTGAGAGGGGGCTGCAGTGGGCAACCCCCTCTCCCCTTGCCTTGGGAGCAGTGGGAAAACTCCATGGCTGCCACAGCCCTCTGCCTTGGGGCTCTCCTGCTGCCTGGAGCTTTCTCTCTTGGGCTGTCTAGTGCTACATAGCTGGCTTTTGAAGGTGACAGAAGTTGTTCATGTTTGAAAAATGCAGCTTAGCTCTTGGAGCTGGGGCAAACACAACGGGATTCTGTTCCCTTCCTGGTTACCGAGAGTGCCAGCTTGCCTGGGGTGAGCAATGGTCACTTGGTGATGAAATGTACAGTAGGTTCCCCATTTTGTCTGAATCCCAAACTCCTAGGGGTTTTTCTAGCAGTAAAACCTAAATGTGTTCTTGCCAGAGAGAGAAAAAACATGGTGTAGGGGCATGTAGGGGGAATGAGACAACATAAAAACAAGAGGGTACAGAGGGTATCAGCTCTAAAGGCTGTATGTGTTTGCTGAGTGTTCACCTTATGGCTGGAGATCATAATTTGGAGCAGAAAGCCTCGGGAAAGCCACCTACACAATGGTGTCAGTGGGAAGTGTCTGTGCCCTCTGGAATCTCAGTAGATCAAACAACGTGTCAGAGAGCCGGGGCTTGCTCAGGTGCTTATTGTACACAAGGCATGATATTCATGGTCAGGAGTAAACAGGGCTGTTTATCCATCTTCTGTTCTTACCAAGTCTAAATGTCTCTGTGGCACTTAGTTCCTTTTGCAGACCATTTTATGCCTCTCCAGCCCCTGTACCCTGACAGTTGCCATTTTAATTCAGCAATCTGAAGCACAAGGGATGGCAGTGTATTTTATAAATGGTTGATTTCACATTTTCTGGACAGTTTCTGGTCAGGCCCTCCAGTGACGCAGCTGACTGGGAGCCCAGGCTAGCTCTTGGTACCACACCGGCACTGCGAGAGGAGGGGGAACCTTCAGAGTCACAGTGCTCTACACAGGTCAGGATGCCCAGGGGTCAGGCAAAGGAGAAAGGAGAAGTCTCTCAGTGTGCAGTTCCAGGAGAGGTTTAGTGCAGGAGGGTGCAGGGACAGCAGAGCACCCTGCTGCAGTGAACACCAATTTCAATGCTGTTCCAGATCAGGGAGAGGGTACAAAGAGTGGGTCGATCAGGAGGAGTGGGGGGAGGTATGGGAGGTGGGACTTACAATACTCCAACAAATGAGGAGAATACAGGGAGGAGACACAGGTTGATGGGCACGGAAACAAACCACTGGGGTGTCCTGGATGAGGAATTCCAAAAGGGGTGGAGATCAGGGAGGATTGACAGGGAACTTGCTGGAACCAGGGGAAGGGGTTAGGGTGGATTGACACTTGAAGGGGAAGGCACAACTCAGGATTGACACCCTAGGGGGGACAGACAGGGAAGGTGCTGGAATCAAGGGAGCGATTACAATGGTGGACGGGGGAGGAGGGTGGATACAACTACAGAGAGAAACCATTAAGTCAGGGGAATACATAACTTGGGGCAAACCAACCGGGGGAATAATACAGGGTACAGAACATTACAGAACATTAACAGACTAACAAAATAAACATGCGTCACAGCACTCTAGGTCTCTCTTGTGTTGCCTTTTTCACCGTCCATGTTTTGAATGGTTTATGATTTGAGTGCCATACAAGTGCTTTGTCCACAAATGAATTGTTTGCTGGAAGACCAAGGGCACCAAAAGAGAAGAAAAATATGGGAAGATGACTATGTAGTGAGTAGAATAAGTATCTTTATTAAATGCTGTAAATATAAAATTGTTTTCTGACATGGCAGACCTGAAACATGAGGTTAGAACTAGAAGATATTAATCATACAAATTAGAAGGTATTGAATAGTAATAGGCATATAAAATAATGGATATTGCTTAGGGCCACATCCTTAGGTTACGTGAGAATATACCGTATCCTGGCCTATGGGAAAGGAAGAGACTACGTGCCAGACTGTAAGAAGAGGCCTGATAAGGAGGAAGAATGTATATGAAAAACAGGATACAGGGTGTAAAGATAACTGAAAAATGGAGCTCCTTATGTTCTGAGAACAAATGGATCCTGACCCCTGGCTTGGACCGTGGCCAAGGAATCAATGGGCATGTGCAAAGCAGCGGGGTCGAAAAGTCAGCCCGAAGAAGACCATTCTTACTTCATCCCTTTTACGACCCCCGAAGCCTGGGACGACCACCAGAGACAGCTGGGCAGGCGCAGAGGACTGATAAGCTGATTAGCATACAGAGCGGAGAGAGAGGAGAGCCAGGAAATGACCCATGGTGAAACTTAATGCATATGTAACATTCCAGGAGATAAAAGAACACGTGTGTAAGCAAGGGACACGCATGTATTTGTGGAAATGTCCCACATGTGTCTGACCGAATAAACATACCTACTTTAAAACTCACTCTGTCTTTTGAGTTTTAGAGTCTGTCTCCGCGTGTCAGACCCTCCAGAATAACGACAGCAGAAGTAGCTTGAGTTTGCTTCAAAGGAAAACTGTTCAAAGGCCAACATTAAATCGAGGTTCGGAAGGAAAGACAATCCATAGCTCAGGTACAGCTGTGCTGTAGTCTTTCAGAAGTTGTGGAGGCTTCCAGGACTGAATCCTGCCTGTTGCCTCTGTAACCCACTTACGGCAGCATATCACTCCCCCGCCAGGTCTCACTGCACCCCACAGCTGCCCTACTGTCCCCTGAGACAGTGCCAGGCATAGTGTCTTGGGCGCAGGAGCTACTCAGATGCTACTGCAGTTTTATGGTGAGCTTAAAGAGACAAAAGGAGCTTGACAAGAAACACACTGAATGTTTGCTGGGTGGTTTACACATAGACACGAACAAACTAGCCAGGCAGGAGTCAGCTCCATTCTGAGAATCAAGATTACTGCAATTCTGAGGACCCACATCAGCAAGGGCTAGCCCCTCTGAGTGACACTGATGCTCAGCAGTGTGACCCAGAGGAAAGCAGAGTCCCACAGCTTGGATGCAATAGGTGCAAGTAATCCAACTTGCCAGCTCTAAGCCAATTTGTGAAATATCAGTGTCACCTGAGGTGGCATGGCATCATGGAGCTGTTCATGGGTGTACATGGGAGGAGAGTGGCTGCAATATTGGTGCACTGGAAGAGCGAAGCAGTGAATGAGTTTGTTTGGGGATGGTCTTGAAAACAGGACTTGTTACTTGCACATTAAATATTGATACCTGCACTCACTAATCTTTTTAATGTCAAACTGAGTGCAATTTTATTGTGTTGTGGGGTGATTATATATAAATCACCTTCTTTTAGAAATAGTTATTTAGAATTGAATGCAGTGTTATATTGTTGGGGTTCACAGACTTTTGCTAACTTACATGAACACAAGAGTTAGTTGGCATTTAATTATATGTGTAATCCAAAGCAATGCAACATTTTATAAGGATAATTGGTAAGTTGTCATGTAGGTGGTTTCTCTAAATGGGTTCATAGCATTTAGAAGGACAAAAGAAACTTCAAATAAATAATAGAGTATTAGAAATAAATGGGTATGCAATTATTCACAGTATCAAAAGCGGACAATTAAGTTTACAATGGAATTATCAGAATTCTACAGCTACAATATTTGCATAAAATAAGCTTTAAAATTCATAGTTGGCTTTGTTTCCCATATAGAATGCCTTGTGTAATTATTATACAGTTCCCTTTTGAAGAAATCTGTTACAATGTTAATTATGTTAATTCTGTAGCTGTGAATAATTGGCCATGTATTCAGTAAAATAGATTTTTGGTTTTGGCCTCTTAAATATGAGTAAAGCATCTTATGGGGATATGTGCTTGATGGTTTTAGGGCCATCTTTTTCTAATTTTTGCACAAGAGTGTCATACAATTAATGCTGTATTTGGAGCTAATTAGAAGTTGGAGAGGAAGTTTGGACCTAAATTTATCTTTGGAGAGCATAGCTAGATGTTTGGGACTGTTAAAGCAAAAACTCCCTTATTTTTTACTTCTGTGTACCAAAAATATTACCTGAAATTATGTAGAAGAAGAGATCAGTGCCACATTCTGTTCTTAGATAAACACTCTGCTTAGAATCAGCTGCAGCTGTGGCACTGACATCAGTCTATTGGGGATGAGTTTGACCTCTAAAGTGCTCTCACCCTGTGTTCTGGAAAATGCTCTGACTCTCTTACTATTGGGGGGAGCAGGGTGCTGTTTTTTTGTTCCATGTGAACACATTTGGGTTGCTGAGGGGCCGGCACTGATTTAGTCAGTAAGTGCTTGTTTTCTTCCATCTGTTTGATTACCAGGTTCGGTCAAGACAAGTACATGAGAAGACCTATCAAAATGCCCTTCAGCAAAACATGGCATGATCCTGCCCTGCAAGTGTCAGATTACTATTTGTATTGTGACAACCCTTTTCTCTGTGCAGATGAAAAAGCCCATTATATTTTTGCAGCTTTACAGGAGAGGGATGTTGAATTATGGGGAAAATCCTGAGGGACAGCAAAGTCTCTCTACTCGTATGTAATTTCATCACTTCTGCTCTCAAGGCAATAGTCCTGAGAATGAAGCCATCAACATCTAGGTACTAGCAGTGGTTACTGGATACGAGGAACATACTGGACTTTTTGTTTTGTTCTTTACATTGCTTTCCTTAAAATACAATTTCAGCTTCCTTCAGGTAGATCCTCAGGGCATTTCAGTGTCTCAATGCCCTGAGGTCTGACATTGATGTGTGTTGGGCGTTACATGTTTTTTTTTTTTGTTTTGTTTCTTAGCTATTAGAATTTCTCCCATTTAGCTGAGCGAAAAAGCCTTGATGGCTGGTACATCTTCGGTACTTTAAAAGACAAAAGTTTCGGCTGAGCCCTGGGGGCAGTGGGGAGGGGAGCAGGTTTGTTTTTTTTTTTCCTGGGTCCTTCTGGGAGGGCAACACAGACACTCTTGGAGCTGTTTCTGCTGGGAGAGGAGGTTGTTGCCATCATCCAGACGGAGCGGCTGTTCCTTCTGCTTCTGCTTCTTCCTGTCCGTTTGTGGCCTCCGCTCCCCTGTCCTGCCAGATGTGCTGCAGCCCCAGCTGCCACCGCGGAGCTGCTGATCCATCTCATCCACCGGCCCGGGACT
>VWYI01001376.1:0-53360 GCA_013399455.1 Anthoscopus minutus | reverse complement strand
ATATATATATATATATATATTAGTAAAGAACTGTTATTCCTATTCCCATATCTCTGCCTGAGAACTCTGTGTTTTCGAGATATAATAATTCGGAGGGAGAGGGTGGGGGCTTACAATTTTTTTTTTCTGCCTTCCCTGACAGATAACTGTCTCAAAAACCGGGACAATGTGTCTCCTTTTTTAGTCTTCTCCACCCCACAAAACAAAAAAGCAGCAGGGACTGGTCCTCTCTTTTTTCTTTGTCTAACTAAAGTGATGATGCCAGTGTCCCCTTTTGTGTTTATGGAACGACTTTATGGTGAGATCTTACTCCTAACTTGAATTCCTTCTGCAGATGGACGAATCAAACCTGTGTCTCCCAAGACAGAAAAAAAGTGCCAAGTTGTGGACTCCTGTGATATACAGAGGCTTCTCTCCTGTTGAAACTATTGCACAACCAAAATTAGTCGGGCAAGACAGAGCAACTGTGACTGACTGTGCCAACATACATGCTATTGGGAGATGGGAAGTGAGGGGCTACACTTGAGGAGGAGGGGAGAAACTTACTGGTCCCTTGCACTCTGCAGTTGTACATTAACCACTGAGCTCTGCATTGTGCTGTATTTCTCGAGTGGAAATGGCTGCTGCTGCTGTACCTGGTGTGGACACATCTATGGATGCATGTCAGGCAGGCACGTGAGGTCAGAGGACCTCAGGGAGTCTGGGAAATGTCCATCTGCTGATTCTGGTGTGGGAGAATAAAAATACATGGACATAAAGGCATGAAAACAATATGATTCTCAAGTCAAGTGGAAATTTCTGCTCACAGAGTAACATTCATCTGAGCAGATTCCTTTGCCTATCTGTCTTAAACTTGCTGGATATGAGAGCAGTGGCCTGTCTCCATCATTTCCATGTATCTCAGTATAAGGAACAGGACTACTGGGAAATAAATGTAAAGAAAGAAGGCTAGAGAAATTTAAAAAAAAGCAATTTCTGACAGATGAATGGTAAAAGGCTTCTGAGGATTGATAAAAAATTCTGTATAACCCAGTTGTATAGTTCTGGTGGGACCTTTTTGTCCAATTGTTCTGTAGCTTTTACCCTCTGTTGTATCCTAATCTGTTGCGGTGTGTTACGCAATTTCCATGAGTGTCTTGGAGTCCCCCAAGCC
Organism: Anthoscopus minutus; assembly: GCA_013399455.1. Taxonomy (NCBI): domain Eukaryota; kingdom Metazoa; phylum Chordata; class Aves; order Passeriformes; family Paridae; genus Anthoscopus; species Anthoscopus minutus. The sequence continues at coordinate 52,207 of VWYI01001376.1, read as the reverse complement.
TCGCGGGGTTTCTGGCTAACCCTGGAGAATTGCAGTGGGGCAACAGGTGATAGGGTTACATGGGTGTCAATCTGCCTCTTCCCACACCCCCTCTCCCTGGATTGGTAAACTGGCTAGTCCCTTCCCCTTGCTCCGCCCCCAGGGATAAAAAGGGACGGTGGGCGGAGGAGCGGGGAGTTTCATCCTGGGTTTCTTGGAGTCCGCATGAACTCTCGTGGAATGGAATAAAAATCGGAACCTGAAACCCAGAACAGACTTTGCATCTTGCCTTCACCTCGTCCGGGTTCTGCAAAGAGGAACACTCAGGAGGTAAAAGCTGGCTTTTCCAACTTGCAAGGGGAAGTCCACTCACTGCAGCCCCGACTGCAGCCTGCATGGACTTGCCTGACCACATGGACCAGGGCAAAGCTCCCGGGGACAGTGAGGAACCCCAGCACTAATCCATGTCAGATGATATCCATTCCCCCATGTGCAAGAAAGCATGGCATGACTTTTATGACTGCTTTGTGCCATCTGCTCCGTGCCAGTGTGGGTACACCTAAAACAGCAGCACAGAAAATGAAGGAAAATCATAGAATTTTAGAACCATAGAATTGTAGAATGTTTGGGATGGAAGGTACCTTGAAGATCATTTAGTTCCAGACCCTCTGCCATGGGCAGGGGACACTTCCATCTAGACCAGGTTGTTGGGTTAATTTCTAGTTTGCAGTGATATTTCTAGCCTGTACTGTCTGCAACTCTTCTGGACAGGAGAGATAAAAGAGCTCCAAGGTTCCAAGGTTTGCCAGCATTACATAGAAATCTGGGAACATCTGTCATTTCCCAGCTTCTGAAGTGTCATTTTTTGCCCCACTGTTTTTTTTTCTAAGGAATCTATTCAACAGCACAAGCCCTGCTCACCTGTGGTCCTCTAGGGAAGGTCTGCTGAAGAGGCGACCCCAGTGCTGCAACCTGCAGGTGTTGAAGATTTGTTAATCACCTCAGGCCAGTTACTTCAGGAGGGATAACTGAAGGGATGAGCAAGATGGAGACCAGGAAAAAAGGACAGCAGGCAAGATTTAAAAAAAAAAAAAAAAAAAAAGGGGTATCAGTGAGTTAAAAATGTAATAAAAAATGTCAGGGTTATTAGCACTTTTTCACCAGTCTGTTCACACTATCGAAGACTTCCTGTCACCGTAAGTTGCATGTTGTTCCAAGGCTGCATGTGTTTTCAAGGCATTAAATGTACTAATGCAGTTAGTATTATTTTTACATAAGTGTATCTCAAAAAACAATTTTTGCAGTGTTGTTAACTTCTCATTATCATTTGTATTAATCCCCCAAAAAAGCTGAAACCGCTGTAGTTACTGTTTATTGACCGGCTAAATAACTGTTATCTCCAGCACAGAGTTTACTGGGTTTTTTTTTCTGTGTTTAACTGCTAATAAAATTTGATAACATTTTACTTGTTTGGAGATTTTATGTTCATGTTGAAAAATGCGCTGAGTGTTAGCCAATTATACTACACAACTTTTCACTACAAATTCTAATTCTGCTTAAACAGAAGGATGCACTCCTAGTTTCCCCATGGAATTAATTTTGAATCAAAACTGATTTTTGTCTTTTCCTGATAAATGCTTCTATTGATTTTTCTACTGCTTAAGCTCCTGCTTGAAGGAAAACATTTGTTTAAATCAATCTCTGTTCTGAAAAACATGAGAGAACAGGCTTAGTTGCAGGTCCTGTGTAGGCCTGATGCATGTTCTCCCTATGCTATAAAAATGTTTGTATTATGAGGCTGCTTGAGTTAGGTCTATTAGTCATGGTGCCCCTCACCCTTCATACACCAACCTCCTTGATCTCAATTAGTGGTAAAATATTCCATCCAGACAAATGACTGTTTTAGGGGGTGTGAGCCCCCTTCAGGAGATTGTTGCACAGACTGCCCCTTGAAACCTTGAGACTGCCTTTTCTCCTTCTCACCTTTGCTCTGGGCTCCTTGGTCCTTGTGGGCTGCAGCTGTTCTGACAGGTTTGGGATGGAAGTGGTCACTACATGTTGGCTGAAATATAATCCCCCAGATCCCTAATTGGAAGAGTCCAAATGCTCAGTGCCTTAAAAGACGGGTATATACCTTTATATCTGGGATTGGGCTGTCCAGTTTTCAATAATGTGACCAGCTGAGAGAGGCAGATGCAGAGTTCTCATTATGCTCACTTTATGAAAGCACATTTGTAGTTAGGATACAGATTCAGGCACCGGTTGATTGAGAGCTGCTCTGCCAGTGCTGAGAATACTTACCCTGGTAAACACAGAGACATTTAGTAAAATAACATATATTTTAGTGCAAGCATCTTCCATATGAAGCATTGCAGAATGTTAATGAGGGTGAATGGAGGGTCAAAGAACTCCGTTCCACAGGCTGAGGTGCATCCATGACAGCAAAGTGCTTGGCACAGCAGCTATGTGCTTCCTTCCAGACCTTTAGGTGAAATTAAAATGTTACTGAAAAAAGGAAAGAGTATTCTCTCCTCCTTCCTCAAATGGATTACTCTTAAAACATTTTCCTCCAGTCTGCTGTACAAAATGCCTCACCTTCTATGAGGTTTTTCATACTTAACATGCATAACCACAGTAGAAAGCAAAAATGTATACCCTACATTCAATCATCCCTGCATTAGCTATTCATCAGATAAGTTTGACTTATACTGATCTTTTTACTGAAGACCTTGCATAGCTTTTTAAAAGTACTTGAATTATTTTTTCTGTTCCTTGTAATTAAATAATGTATGAGACTTAATGTATATTGTGACAGAAACTTCTATTTCCATGGTTTATCTTCAGAAGATATTTTTTGCTGTCTTTCAGGGGTTGCCCTGGTTGCATGGTGTTGCATAGTTACACGTGGCATCAGGTTACTTTAGATTTTGGGGAATTTCCAAGACTCATAGGAGAGCATTCATCATGATAGAAGTTTAAGTCTTACCCCTAACAGTTTATTGAGCTAAAGATCAGATGTATGGTACTGAAAAAATTCTGATGTAGTTATGTCTGATATTTCTTTCTATAGTTGATATAATTCTAATTATTCTTCCCTGAGTCAAGTATGGGTGGTTATTCCCTTCAGATTGCTTATGCAAATTGCTCTGTAAGCTTGTAAAAGTATTTGGTGTTCCTGTGGCTTAAAGGGTCAGCTGGTTCAAATTTAGTTTTGATGTAGCTTTCACGTGTACTGCTAAATATCAAGGATTGCTAAAGCCTTGTTTTGTCACAGGAATGGAGTGAGGTACTTTTTTTTTAACAAGATAAAGATCCTAAGAACAGCTGATATTCTGGAAAAATCTAAAAGGCTTGTGGACCTTTTGAAATTAAGTGTAACTGAACTCCAATGTGTATTGATCTGCACAAGAAAACCTCCAAAATGCCACAAATTGCTTTGTGAAGTACTCCTGCCATCTGGCATGAGGTGAAGCATTAGAAAGTGTTTTGATTATGCATTTAAAAATGCGAAACATGTGAATATACATTTTTATGGATTCTGTGGGTTATGATGAACTCTCAGAGTGCTATGCCAGGCTGCAAACTTCATTTGGATTGCAGGGTCAGTCCTTGCCTTCCTCTTCTCTGCTTATCTCTAGTGTGGACTGTAATTTGAAGTCACTCAAGGGCTGCCAGTAGGAGGCTGTCCAATTCAGTTTCCCTGTGTGTACAAGGCTGAGGAAGATGAAGTAGGTGGTGTATCTTCTATATCAGTGCATTATATGACTGAGCTCTCAGATATGTCTGACTCAAAGAAAATGAGTAACACCTCTATTTATGGTACAGTGAAAAGGTGTAGGAGGTTGAATTTGGACTGTTTTTCTTCTTAAACGATAGTCAAGGTTTAGGGACTCGTATTAAAGTCCAGTATTTCCAGGCACTTCACAATGACCTATAAAAGGAGATTTTTTCTACATACTGAGACTAACAGGCCTGTGGTTCCCTGGATCTTTCCTCACACTGTTTTTTGTAGCCTGGAATAACACTGGCCAGCTTCAGTCAGCAGGGACCTCCTCAGACTCCCAAGAGCTTTGGTACCTGATCAAGAGAGGTCCTGCCATAACTTCACTGGCTCCTCAATACTCTTGGATGAATTCCATCAGGCCCCATGGACCTGAGAACATTTAGCTGGTCCCTTACAGTTTCAGTGCCCACAAATCAGAAGTTACTATTTCCACACTCGTGGTCCTCTGGCTTAGGGGCCTAGACAGCCTAAAGCTTATCTCAGCTTTCCAAATGTGTGCATCAGTAATTGCAGTGGAATATTCTAACCATATTCTTTCTAGAAAACAACGTTTTCATACATGCATATATCTTTTTTTTTTAAAGTATCTCGAGAACCCCTCTGTGTGGAATCTTTTACACTTGAAAATTAGGATTGTACAGAGACTTGTATGGTGTTACAGAATACTCCTCCACCATCTGCTTGATAGATATGAATTGCAGAGTCTTATCTTGTGATTTGGAGAGTGAAAAATCCTTAGATACAACTAGACCAGTCTCCTACTCTTATGAAAAGTTCAAAAATTCATTATTTTCAGATAAGTCGGATCACTTCTGTGAGTAATAAGCTAGAAAGGTGGGCTAGAGGCTATACTTCATCTGCACTAATCTCAGTGACTATTACAGAAGATGGTGGATAGTAATGAAAATATCTGAGTTGTTTTTAAAATTGAACCAGATAAACAACTCATCATCTATTTCCAGTCATTATTCTTTTCTAAGAAAAAAATTTTAGAATTGCATCATGGCTACAGCCTTGGACTCTGTGCTGAGTGTCATTTAATAAAAACTAGGTAAATTGAGAAAATGTGGTATCATTAGCTAAAGTTACTGCAAGAATAAAAGCTAAAGGCTGCTGTGGACTTGAAATGTGAAATTTGTCTTCCAAATCTGTCTTCTGTCAAAGAGAGATTTGTTTTCCTGTTTTTTTAATTAATAGTAAAACATGGATGACTCTGCAAACTTTTTAACAGTATTTCCTTTTTGTACATGTCAAAGTCTGTCCAAAATACTAGGATCCAAGTCTCACTTTAACCAACTGTATTTCCTTGGTTGTTTTAAGTCGTACTTGTTTTGTCCTTAGCTGTCATGTGATTCTGATTTGAAGTAACTTTTTTGTTTTGTTTTGTTTTGGTATTTTGCAATGCCTAGTAGATGTTATGCTTAATTTTCCATGGGGAAGATTTTTGAATAAGTTGAGGAGAGAGAGGTCGCAGGGAAAATAGTGTATGCTCAGAACCAATGTTAGAAAAGTTTGTTTTCTTTTGGAAGTGGAATTTAGGTGGGGTTTATTTTTTGGTGGTGGTTTTTTGTTTGTGTTGTGGGGTTTTTTTTGTTTTTATTTTTTTAAAATTACTGATATGCCAGCACTTGTTCCATGATTGAGAGAAAACCACGGGATGCTTAACTGATTAGTGTAAGCAGGCTTTATCCTTTTAGATTAGCATGGATGAACCATAAATGCCACTTATTTGATTTCCACACGAGGCTTTTTCTTGGACAGTCAAGCAATCCAATAAATAGCAAATAAATGCCCATTGAGATATGAGTGGTCCTGCCCTTTGAGCACTTTTTGATACACGTGGGTAACCTTTCTCCACAGGTCCATTTGCTCAGAAGAGCTATCAGGATAACCTTTTCTTCCACAGATCTGTCTGCTCAGAACTATCAGCATAACCTTTTCTTCCTTGTAGAGAGTGAGTCTGATGTCTGTTTAACCCAGGAAGACCTGTTTTTCCCAGCACCAACAGTGTTATCCAAGGAGGCTGCTTAAAGTGAAACCTTCCAATGCAGCAGAGCTCAGAGTGAGGGGATGAGCTGCAAGAATAGGATTCAGATGAGATGCATGGAAATTCTGATTCTCCTAGGTGACCTTAAGCAAATTGTTTCTTCTTTTGCACTTTAATTTTCTCTGAGCCACAGGCAGATTGTTTCTTGTTCAGAGGCACTTAGCACCACAGGTCCAGCTTTACTTTTTTATCCTTTATGCAAAGCCTTGGGAAGCTCATATAACTCATTGGGCAAGCTAACCTGCAGCTCCTAAGCTGTTTCTGTCAAGCCAGGGCAGCTCTCTCTGGTTAAACACTGTATGGCTGCATGGTTCAGGTTAGATCCAAACCCCTATGGGTCTCTTCTCACTAATTCCAGTGAGCTGTGGAGCAGAAATTTAATGCTTCATGGGTTGTTTTCAGCATGGGCAGCATACACTCATTCCTGGTATTTCAGTACAGTTTTAAGCTCCTAATTCCTATTTGCAGGTTTTGCATTCTAATGATTTATAAATTTGTAAAATGAAAGTAGAATTATTTAGGTTTCCTGGGGAATGCAGTTCTAGGCACACCTGGTCTAGTTAGAGGTTTAATTTCTCTCCTGAGTGAAAGTCTAAATCCTTTTAAATCTCCAGAAAGACAGAGAATAAAAATTATTTTGAAGTATTGAGCAGAGCAGTTACAGAAAGGAAAGGGTATTGTTGGATGACCATAAAACCTGTAAAGCACAGCAACACATACAGAATAAGATGGCTCACAAGTTTTTTGTCAATCTGTCTCCATAGCAGGCTGTTAGTGCAAGAGAAGCAATTTTAAGGCATGCATTTTTTTGCAGATGTAGTTGTAGATTAATACCTTTTGCATGTGAATGGTTTTCTTTTCCTCTTGCTGCAGGGTTGTCCCAGTTTCATCTCTCTCTGCATGTTCCATCTGAAACTTCTGACTGTGGTTACTGTATTAGTGGTCTCACAGAGTTTAGGAGCCTGCCTTGCAGCTCAAGGCTCATTGCATGGAAAGATGGTAGGAACAAGAGAAAATGCAAGTTGGAATTTATATGCTTGACATTTAATTTAGGCTAAATTAAGGTCATTGATTCTTAAATTATGACCCAAATAGTGTTTAGACCCTAGCGGTTCCTAATTTATGAAGGGGTATCTTTGCTTGATTTGCTGAAGTTCTCTGAGTGTCTTCACTCTGCACGTGTTAGGCATTACCATTTTCTTGGTAAGTGAAGCACCTCAGGTATTAAATGGTGCCTGAACTCTGCAGGCACAGGAATGAAAGTTTTCTTCTGCCTCTGGCTTGTGGGCTGCTTGATTCTGCAAGTGCTCATGGAGTTGGTCTATTGTAGGAGATACCCTACAAAATAGTTTTGTGTGACTGATTTCTTCTTAATTGCATTTGGAGAAGGGGTAATTTTGCTGCTTAATATGGTATGTAAACTTTAAAGTTCAGTCTGGAGTGTCTGTATTTGTGGTTTAGTGGTTAAGATATGTAGCTGGGAGGAGGCAGGCTTCAGTTCTGGTCTTTATTTTCTGGTTGTGCTTTAGTGAGTGTTAAATCCAAAATATGGACTTGGTTTGTCTGAAAAATAAGCTTAGAAGAAATAACCCACTCAGCTGTAAGAACAAAAATGGGAGTAAATAATGATTAAAATGCAGTTGAAAAACAGTCTACTAAGTTCTGTGCTCAAGAGCAGAAAACTGTAAGAAACATTGTAGTGAATCTATGTTTTATATTTGAATTAGGCCCTCAGCCAATATCACTTACTAGTTTTCTCAATCTTTCTCTTACAACATCAAAGTTAAATTAAAAATGCTATCAACAGAACAGTGTTCAAACAGAGAAGCATAATAATGTGTGGAGGGAGGATAATTCATTAAGTCTGTTCTAAATAAACATATTTTCCCAGCTCAAGAAAGTGGACAGTCATCAGCTCATTAGCTCATGATCCATGTTTGGATAAAATTTTTTATGGCAAATACATACTTAAAATGGAGAGAAAAACATATATATATCTGCAGCTGTTGCTGTGCTGTCTTCTTCAGAGCACTTGGCTTTTGTGGGCAGTGTGCATTTTCTCACGTGATAATTACAGGTATCTTTTAACATTTTTTTAACATTTTAACATTTTTAACATCTTTGTTAAAAAGGCAGACAATTTTTTTTGGCACAAGTTATTTTGCCCTTGATTTGTACTGATTTATTTCTTAAGAATACTTGTGCTCTCACTGTAAGTGCTCCCAAGAGGGGAGAAATTAGGACCTGTATGCACACACAACTGGCCTTATAAATGGATTTTCTGCCGAGTGTTTACAAGAAGCTTATTAGTTGCTCATGACATTTTGGTGTGAGGCTTCCTCAAAAGGCTGAAAAATTAGACATTGTCTCCTGAAATACGCAGGAAAGTGCTAAATGTGACAGTAATTGCCTTGTCAAATAGTCGAGAAGAACCAGACATCGAGTGAACACCTTTTCATTGTTTTGTCTATCTCATTGTACTATTATGTACACTTAATGACTCTGTCTTGAGTAGTTTTATTTTGATGATGTGGACTTGCAACTAATTTGATTTTTTTGAGAATATGACCTTTCCAATTCTGACTCTTTCCAGTGTATTCTGAACCATGTCTTAAAAACAAAAGTAAAACCTTGCTGGTTAATTGCATTTCAGTTTTTTAATTACTTTCATTATTTTTTTTCCTGATTATTATTATTGTTATTTTTATTGAAAGAAAGTGCAATGTTGCCAGCAACCCAGGGTTTGGCATTGGGCAGTTCCTGGGGGTGGTAAGTCGGTGATTCCTTTTGCTTTCTCCCTCTGAAGCTATTTAGATCTGCTGTTTGCACAGGCACAGCAGAATTTTAGATTAACAGCAGATTTTTTGAGTGGCCTGTCTTGAGTCTCTTAAACTCCACTGATCTTTGCCATTGACCACCACCTGAGCCAGACATAGGAAGACCTGAGGGTAAAAATCATTGTGAGAATCTACCTTTTAAATTATCCTGTGATGCTGGAACACAGCCAGTACACACAAATACTCAGTACACACAAATACTCTCAGACTGCCTGCTGCTGAGACTGCCAGATATTTCAGAGCTCTCCATGTTGAATGGATTTGGGTGTGCTTTCATCTTTAAAGGTTTTTCCTGGGTTGTATTTCTTCACTTGGTGTTTGTTTTTACTGTTGTCCACTGCTGTCCCCCTGTCGCCCTTTTTAATGTCTTGAGTATCTGTACTATTCTTGTTGTGGGAAAACTGCTCCCTAGCCAAGGTTAATCATAGTGAGTAACTGCTGAGTTCTCAGATCTGAATATGGAATAAGCATTGGTGCAAGTTTTCTCTTTTCCAGCAGTTATCCTCACTGCTGACTTCTGGGCAATTTCTTCTATTATCCCTCTCTTTATAGATCACCATTAACTTAGAGCCTTAAGTAGGGCAAACAAAATCTGTTTTGGTCAATGGATTAGGAGACAACATTCAGTTTAAATCTATTTACCCTGAAGATATATACACACATATGTATGCAGTCAATATATATGGGGACAGACTTTTTTTGGGGGACAAAGTTTTTGCAAGGTTTGTTGCAATAGGAGGTCAATCTAGATTAAATAAATTTTTTCTACAATGAGTAGGGTGGTGAAACACTGGAACAGGTTGCCCAGAGAGGTGGTACATGCCTCACCCATGCCTGGAAACATTCAAGGTCAAGTTACACGGTGTTCTGAGCAATCGGATCTAGCTGAAGATACTCTTGATATTTACAGGGGCATTGGACTTAATGGCTTTTAATCGTCTTTCCAACCTAAACTATTCAATAGTTCTATAATATAGTAATATTGTTATTTTAATTATTATATTAACTGAATTGTTTATTAACAACATTACATTAATTATTAATTATTTAATTATTATAGTAATATAACTGTTTTATAATTCAGTAATTTTATGATATGTATATAGAAAATATGGCTCTAGAACACTGTTACAAATCAGTTTGACTGACTTTTTCTGGCCAGGACGGAGTGTCTGATAGGAGATTCCCTGTGATTCAGTATCAGGCCAGGCGATTCAAACACAACCGGGTGGGATGTCTCGTGTGTAACATCTGGAGATGATCACTAGATGGCAACGTTACACAGCCGAAGGGTTCTCTCACCTTCCTGTAGCAAGCTTTTTATTTCTTATAATCACTAGACGAAAAGGTCTTTTTCAGATTATAAAGCCAAGGTAGAGAGTCTGATCAGCCTGTAGGATGAAGAAATAAGTTATCATTGCAGATTACACAGCCATCTCAGAAAATAAATAACTATAGAGCTCTTGTTAATCCTTCTCAGGTTGCCTAAGCACATATGCTGCTATACTTACTGTTCCTAAGGGTAGTGACTTGAATTTTGGATAAAGATCCTTAAAACATAAAAGCCCAAACTGAAGGATTGTTACTGCCTTGTTTCTTCATGAAAATACGCTTTTGAAGTTGGAATGATCTCTGACAACAGTAGGCTTAGACTGAGATATTGACCTTTTGTACTACTGCAGTTTTGCCCTTTCTGTGGTTGATGGGTGGTTTTCATGTGACTGTTTTAGAGCCAAGTGTGGTCTAAGTTCAGTACAGGTAAACTAATGAAGCATGAGCAGCATGCACCTCAGGCTGATACTCAAACTCTGATAATGTGATACACTGCATGTGCCAGAATGAGTAAACATTTTCTTACAGCACAGCTCTTCTTACAGCAGAGCAAAGGGTTTCCTGAGAGCTGAGAGGCCAGGCATGCACTGATGTCTCTTTGTTGTGAAGTTCTGGGTGAAGTTGTGAAGTTCTGGTTGTGAAGTTCTTTTGGTCAGAGGTACTGGTGCACATCATAGGTTGCACAAAAAGGGCCAAAAGTCTGTCCCTAAAATTTCTTTAGCTCCTAGCAAAGCAGTTTCCAGAGATGAAGATACAGAATATCTTTGTGGTGCACAGATATACTATTAGAGAGGTGGAGTTTAGAAGTCATTAGTGAAGTCAGGAAATACTCTTTCTTAATTAAAACAGATCAAAATGATGTTCATCAGTTGTGGGTTAAGGAAGTATATTTATTTTAATACAATATGAACATTGAAGGTTGACCAGAATAATGAGCTTCACTTATGTTAGAAGAGAAATTATTTTCTGCTGATGCAGTAGTAGGTGAATATCATAAAATAGAAGCTTTCTTGAAGACAGAGATTCCAGATTCACCATTTCACACAAGAATTACTTTTGCATATTGGAGATTGCAGACTGGGGAAAGACTTCATGTACACATCAGGGTGTATGTAACCATAGCACCCTAGTACCAAAAGTAAACATAGGATGTTTCTGTTAAGGTATTCCCACTGAAGCCAGATATCTATATCTTATCTCATTCTCTCTCTCTATTTCTCTCTCTCTCTATATATATAGTTCTGATAGTTTTGGTCACACTAAATTCAGGGAAAATAAAGTTGGAGTAGGATAGATATTAGCACAGCCCCGGGACTATTCAGCCATAAAGTACAAGAAGAGATTTCAACAACTTATCTTATTTGACCAGCAAAATGCAGGCTGAGAAACTGTTTAGGGGACAATACAAGGAAAGAAGGAGAGGGAAAAAGCTAAAGAACCATGGTAGCAAAAGAGCAAGTGGATGTACACTAGGTATCCGTTCTAGATGTAAAATATGCCTTGCCATCAGAGCAGGGATGTCTAGTGTGGGCAAGATAAACCCAACTGGTGTCTTTCTTGAATGAATTATGTGACTTGGTTGACTGTGGGAGGACTAATCTCCTCAGCTCTTTTCATTCCTTGAACATGGGCACACAACTAAAATGTTTGATGCCCCAGTGAACAGTCATGCAGTAGTGGATTATGCTGTGGCTCTAAGCCACCTGCTTGGGGAAGGGCTGTGTGCTGAATAGCTCAAGGATGTGCTCGAGACACCCACTGTTTTCAGGACTACTGTGGCTATATTTACTTGTAGCAGTAATCTGAGTTTTGATATAGGGATTTCAAAAGCTTAACTGTTCCTCTGTTGGTATTTGAATGAACTTAATTTATCCTCTTATCTTGGCTAAGCTTTTGTCAGCAGTAGAAGCCTCCTTTTTTTTGGCATTAAGGTGAAAAAGGGAAGTTTTAAATCTTCATTCACTTATATTCTGTTTCCTTGCTGCTCCCATGGTCTGGGGCAGATAGAAACTGATCTGAAATGTATAGAAGGGAATGTGGAACACCAAGAAGTTTTATCTCCCTCAGGTCTTCAGGTGTTGTGTTGCTGTGTGTTTTCTCACCTGCACACCTGCAATGATAATGTCTGGTCTTGTCCACTTCACAGTCTGTATGGCACAAGATGATAATCACAGAATCACAGAATTGGTAGGTCTGGAAGGAGTCTGTCAAATGGCTGTTGTGATGTTACCTTTCCAATGCTCTGATCTTGAGCACCACAACAAGGAGAGATTCCAAGGTGAACAGCCAGCTGATCTGTCCCTCCTTATCCCACCAGGGCAAAAGGAGAAGAGGACACATGCTAATATAGTCACATATTTTTAATATAACAGACATAGGTACTGGAAATTCCAGACATGTTGAAACATGAGTTGAGCTGTTTTCTTCCTTCCTTTCACAGGAGTATGTGCAAAGCACACAGTTTTGCAAAGACATCCACAAGGAGGAGCCCGGAGCTTGCCAAGGACGGATCTATCCCAGTCACTTTTATTGCTGCTGCATCCACTGAGGGTAGCCTTGTCTTGGAGCATAATTAGTTCTGAGGCAGAATTTTATCAGCATAGTCTTTGGGGAGTGGTAGCATGTAAATACTTATTAAAATGTTATTTTGGGGTCGTAATTCTGTCATGAGCCAAACTTGACAGATGCAGATAGAAGAAGGGGTTATCTCTCCACAGGGACCATTTGCGTTTCCTTCTGATGGTTTACATTAAATGGTGCATTTCCCTTCCGTCTGTGGGATGATACAAGGATAGAGAACATTTTCATATTTAGAGCAAGAAACCACATAGCCTTTTACACTGGGAAGGATGTGGACAACATAGATTCTTATAAGCAAGATTTCCCTTCTGGTAGCTTCAAAACAGCCACATTTTTTTCCTCTTTATCCCTTCTTTCTTGAAAACTGCCACTCACCTTGAGTTAAGGTATTAGAAGGAGAAAAGAACTGTGTTTTCAGCTCTGTGATCTTCCATAGGCTTACTGTGTGACTGGATGGATTTCTTCATCTCTGTATCTTTGTTTTCTTTTGTGAGAATCAAAGGATGGTTTGAGCTGGAAGGGACCTTAAAGATTGTCTAGTTCCAGTCCTCCTGCCAGGGGCAGTAACACCTTCTGCTAGACCAGGTTGCTTAAAGCTCCATCCAACTTGGTCCCAACGATGGGGCATCCACTCCTCTGGGCACCCTGTTCCAGACCCTTACCAACCTCACAATAAAGAATTTTTTCCTAATAACCAATCTAAACCTGTCCTCTTTCACTTTAAGGCTATTCCCCCTTGTTCTATCACTACATTCCCTTTTAAAATTTCCATCACCAGTTTTCTTGAATGGTTCCTTTCGGAACAGGAAGATGCCATAAAGGTCTTCCCAGAGCCTTCTCTTCCCCAAGGTGAACAGCCCCACTCTCTCAGCTTGTCTTCAGGAGAGATGTTCCAGCCCTCTGATCATCTTCATGGCCTTTGGACTCACCCCAGCAGGTCCAGTCCTTTTTGTGTTGAGGGCCCTTGAACTGGATGCAGCACTCCAGGTGGGGTGTCCCCAGAGTGGAGTAGAAGGGCAGAATCACTCCCCTGGGCCTGCTGGCCACACTACTTTGGATGCAGCCCAGGATTCCATTGGCTTTCTGAGCTGCAGGTGCACAAGCTTCTTGTCCAACAGCAACCCTGAATCCTTCTCCTCAGAGCTGCACTCAACCCATTCACCCAGCCTATATTTGTGTTTGGGATTACCTTGACCCAGGTGCAGGACCTTGCACTTGCTCTTGTTGAACTTCATGAGGTTTTCACAAGTCCACTTGCCTGTCAAGGTCTCTCTAGAAGGAACATAGTTCTCCTTGCTTTCTGTTGATGATTCCTCTCTCTGGTAAGGTCTCAGATACTGTCTTACATGAGAGGGTGTGGTTACATGGGGTCTGTATAAGAGAATTTTTCCATATGCCTTAACCTTTTTTCAGTTTTCTAGTTGGTAAGTGATTACATTTAGATTATAGCCACAAAACTACTAGTGAAGGCAGATCAGGGATGACTTTGGGGCTCTCTGCCACTGACTGATGGGTGTAGCCCTCTTCCTAGTGACGAAGAGGATACTGTGGCATGCTATCCTATTGTCTTGTGCAGTTTCTGCTTCCTTGGGCAGTAACACATGGGAAGATGGCAGGATTACAGACACCTAACTTCGTGCCTTCTCCTCTCCAGTTCATCTGTTCTTGTGACATGGTTGGCAAAATTCCCCTGACTTCAGCATGTTACATTTTAAAAAAAAAATTTCTTTTTTTTTTTTAGAATGAATTGCATTTGAAGCGTGAGTAGGAATTTAAGTGCAACCTTCTAAAATCACCTACCATTACCTTTGCTAGATGAATGCACAAATACACTTCAAAAGCACGATACCAGCATTTTCTTAAATTCTTACTTTTATCTTGCTGTTGCACATTGCTTAATCAAATGCCCCAAGGTAGTTGACTTCACTTAGAAACCAAATTTTCACCTCACCGAGATTTTATTCTAGGGCAGCCCCAGAATATTTGGATCTTGCCTATGTAGTTTTTCCACCAGTATGCCTACTCTGCTAACAGTGGTACTTTCTCCTAGTTTAGAGGGATAGCTGAACTAGCTCCAGGAAGTCATAACATTCAGAAGACCTACTGATATCTGTTGTCATTTCTTGACACAGGTATCTGCCTCTGAGGGATGGATATGCAACTGTTCTCTGTTAAGTGTGTGTAAGCAGCACCTAACACTTTCATTTGCACTTACTCAAAACTGTTCTGTTCCTCTGTGCTCATTAGCAGTGAAATTGATAACATCATCTGACTGTCTCAGCATGATCTGGGCCTTCAGTGATTGGTTAAATGCAGAGGCAAATCTGAGGCAGATTAAATTAGTTGCAGAAGTGGTTTCTTGCTAGTGGACTGTGGAAAGTGGTACTGATTGCTATTGCACAGTGAGCCATAGGGGTCTTTGTCCTTTGCCTCTGTGAAGACTTAAATATATTGTGACATTTTGGTTCCTCCATGGCTCTGTAATGATGAGGGATTAGGTTGTGGTCATGGAAAGGAGCAGTGTGAGGCTGCTAAGTGTCAAGAGATTTGTGTTGTGGCGTGGCTGTTCTGATTGGGACTCCTTGCTCATGTTGGGGTAAGCATCTTTGCCTCTGCTCTCTATCTACAGAACTAAGCTAATGTGCCTCTGCAGCTGCCTGGGGACATCAAGAGGCTCGATGTTAAAAGCTGATAATGACCACCAGCAAGTGAGCCTCTGGAGGGGGATTATGCTAAACAGATTTTTCAGTTTAGTAGAAAAAACCATATCCCCTTCTGTTCTTCAAGAGAGTTGGGACTTCAGAGCTGGTGGCTCGGGGTTATGGAGACTTTCAATTGTCTAAGAAATGTGGAGCTGGGTTGGAAGGCTCTCCCATCTTTGCACACCCAGAAGTGAAGAGTGTTTGGAAGCCCAAGAACAGAGTGCAGGCATATCTGTAGGGCTTTGAAAGGAAGGAAGGTGACAGATTTTTTGCATTAAAAGTTTACAAAAATGGCTGGCCTGGGATTTCTCTGGGTGAGAGAGTAGCCTATATTGTGTTTCTCAAATTTAGGGGAAAGGACATTCCTGTTTCCTCTTAGCACAGCCTTGCTAAAGGTTACAAAATCTAATTCGCTCTCAAGTTGATCAAGACCTGCTGAAGCAGGTCTCCACTTGCAACCTTTCCGGTCACAAAAACCATTTTGTGCAGGTATTTGTTAAGTGCATCTTGGATCCTGGTATAAAACCAGAGACTGTTCCTATGCAGAAACTGAATGAGTGGTTGACATCAATAATCAAAGCATTTAAAATTAACCGCTAAGAATAAGTGTTGAATTAGTGATTCAGAGATCCCTGTTTAGTAACTAAATGAAATGGAAAAGAAATTACCCAGAGACTACCCTAGCTCTTTTAATGGTGAATAAAGGATTCTGTTGTGGAGCTTTTCGCTGATGTCAGTTTTTGCTGGGGCACCTTGGAAGAGCAAGGATCCCCCCATCCTCTTCTGTGGTGTGCAACCAGCTGAGCAGTGATAACAGCATAGTATTTGTGCCACCCGGAAGCCTAATGTGGCAATGAATTTAGCTTCCCTCTTCACTGTCCCTTCCCCTGGTCTTTCATTTTCACCAGTGCTGATATTACTTTGAAGGCTTGATTCTGCTTTGCCATAGCATATGTAGCACCTGCCAGCCATGTGCAGAGAGAGAGAGCAGGGGACCAACTCCTCTGGATCTGAGGCTTTTTGAGCAACTTGAAGGGCTTGTGCTCTTTGCAAGTACGACTCATTTTGTTTCCCTCTGGAAAAACTCAACAGGCTAAGATAGCATCTTGTAGTGTTCTTGTCATGTTTCCTTAGCGACGTCCCTGCCATCTTGTCCACATGAATAACAAAGCCAGATCTGCAGTTTTGTCTGGAGAGGTAATAAAAACCAACTCCAGCTGCCTTTGTTCTGGTGTGTATAAATTGTTAGCCCTACTGTATGCTCCAAACCCAGAATTAGTTTTCTGTTTTCTGGTTATTGGTGGTGCTGATGTATGGGGGAAATCCTGTAGTCTGCATTTTGTGAGCACTGTTGACAATGTGCAGCAGAAACTATTACAAATATGGCTATTAAAGTATACAATAAATTAGGCAATGCTGGCATTGATGTGATAAGAAACAAATAGGTAACATCGAATTGTTGTGCTTTACTAGGGAAGTTTCTCTAGAGGCATAATCAAGTAGTGATTCTTATGTTTTTTCACTTGTCTTCTCTCCCTCCTGCATATTTTTCTGTCTTTTCTCCAACTTAACTTTTTTGCATGCATCTTCCTGCCATGTCAGCCTAGAAGTCTAAAGCTTTTTGAGGGGGGATTATTTCTTTAGAGAGAAGGATTGACAGTAGAAATTGGACACAACTTATTGTTTACTGAGGCAAATGGCACAGACCCAAAGGAACCTTACTGACTTACACATGCCAAGGGCATACTGCTCAAAGTCCCATCCCCAGTTTTTGAGGGTACAGGCTACTTCTGCAGCCACTTCTGTCTTGGGGGGAATTTGACATGAACCATGTTAGTGGGATGTGAGATTTTGGCAACTGAAGTACACTTGGGAGAGGTTTGTTTGAAACCTCTGTATTTATTTCGAAGGAGTTTTTGAAGATGTGCTTTTTTCCCATTTGAGAAGGGAGGTGGGACAGAGGGCTAGGGTCAGTGTCCTACAGCCCCTGCCAACCTGCAGCTGCTATGTGCTGGAATGAAGTGCTGTAACCCTTGGTGCTATGAGATAAAAGTGGTGTTGTATTTCAGTTTGATTACCCTTTCCTGAGTTCACGAGGCCCCTATCATTTATTGCTTGGTGTGAGCTTTAGGGTTTTAGTATAGTGAAGGTCACCCATCTGCGACTTTGGCTTTACTACCTAATTGTAAGTGACACCCCCTTCCCTCAGCTCGCTTTTAAATTAAAAAAAAGCCTGAGAATTTTTCTGTAATGAAGAGAAGTCATGTCTTTCCTCTAAGGAAACACCTGGAAAATTAACATTTTATGGTGTGCCAAATTAGTTCCTTTGAAATTGCAAGGTGAGAAAGGTTGTTAAATCAGACACTCACAGAGGATTTCTTTAGCTCAGTGAAATAGCTGCATGGCCAGCAACAACCTATTCCCTCTACAAGTAGCTCTGAAGACAAGATCAACATTTTACTTGTATTGATCACTTGTCCCCACTCAAAAGACTTATTATTCAAGACTAATTTAAAAACCCTGAATACCAGCAGTAAAATAAAGCCTTGGAATGTTTGAATGAACTACTAATGAAAGAAAGATTCAGCTCTGCATGTGTAGGCTCTGATGCTAAATTTAGCCTTGATGTTACTATTCTGGAATTTTGTTCCCAGTTAGGATGATCTTGTGTATATGTGTATCTGAAGGTGATGCACATTCACTAAATGTTTACAGCAGCTCAGTTGTAAGGATGGTTTGGCATCAGGAAATAATTTAAAACCTTGGATCTTTCATGTTGGTAAAATCCCTCTAGGAGGTCAGTAGTTAGTATGTTTGTTACGCATGGCACTTACCCCAGAACCACAAGCAGGAAATAAATAAAAAAGAGGTAACTTTTTCAGTTGTCTTGTGTCAAGCTTCCTGAACATCCTCTTGACTGATTGCAGTTGATATGTAAGAAAAACACAAGCTACTTTTAGGAGTGTTTGCATTCTAAGGAGGGAGATGGGAGAGAAAGTGGAGTAAAATGCCAAAACATTTTTTACCTAGATACTATCACCTCAGTTGCTCTTTGTCTGATTAATGATTTAAATATGTAAAGAAAATAGAACATTCTTGACAAGAGCTATAGTTTTAAACAGATCAATAGGGAAGGATACCTAGGACCAAAATTCAATTTGCATGAGGATTTGCCACATTCTGGTCTTCAAGTGCTATTATAATTTCACATATTTCAAAAGATGAGACGCTGTGCTGATTGAGTTCATTCTGCTTCATTTTTTACCTATTAAGAAAAGCCTTGCATGCTAAGTAAGAAAGTAGGTTGTTTAATCAGCATGCCATCTATCAGTGCCCTTACACTCCAGCAAGGAACTGAAGCTACTAAATGTTTGTCAGTGATGGAGCCCATTAGCTTCTGTGTTGCCTGATTTGGGAGATGTATATTTAATAATTTGAAATCCCACAGTGATGAAACTTAATATCCAGGTTGTCAGGCTAAATGCATGACCTTTTTAAAATATTAAATGGTTCCTGTCTGTTAAGCTGGTTCTGGAGTTATAAAGTGACAGAGGATGGCTAATAGTTTAAACCTGTATTTAAATGCTGAGCCTAAGTCTCGAATCAGCTTAATGCTTAAAGTTAACCTGTACAATTGGTTATTTTTGCTTCTGAAGGTACCATGCCAGATGGTTTGGCCAGGTAAGGCTCCTAGTCTCATAATAAAGCTGTTGAATGAAGTGACCTGGCTTTCCACATCTGTGGAGTATCAGACTTGAGCAAGAGCTGTCTGAGTATCTCGATCAGCATAACCCTGGTGTGCTGGTGGGGGGCAAGGCTGGGGGGCACAGAGCTGTGGGATGACTGCAAGCAGAGCTCAGATCCTGCTGGGGTACCTGGGGCTACCTTGCTGTATGGCAGAGATTCCAACTTCACATTCCCATCTCTGGCAGCAGGCACTACAAGGGAAAAAGCAGCTTCCCTGGGGACATGCTTGAACAGCTGCTAGGTTTACACAGGAATTTAAGCAGTGTATTCTAAATGTCAGCCAAGGCATGTGGTAGAGTGTTTCTGGGGAAGAATGCTTTTTAGGCCCTCATCCTCCAAATTCAGCCTGGTACTAATGAAACATCTGTGTGTGCTGTATACAAGAGTGGTGCTTGGTGTTTGGAATTAGTCCTGGCTCTCTCAGAAGTGCTGGAGAAAGACCATGGGGTTTGTTACTGTTCATGGTAGTAACTGGGTTTTCTGAGAGTTCCAGGGGTATGGTATCACTGTAACGAGGGATGTTTCTTAGAGAGCAAACAGCACCTAAATTCACAAACCCTGAACTGTTTGTTATCACTTTCAGTCCCAGACACTCAACAGAGTCCTCAGCCCTGAATGTTGAACCTGGCCTTGCCATGGTATACAGTGTGCCTGTAGGTGTTAAACTGCAGAGGAACATGTGTGTAAATCATTCCTTTTTCATTAAAGGCAATCTAGTAATCTAAAATTACCATGGGGATGAAAAGTTCTATAGTCTATAATACAGAATTTCAGGGAATTCTTCTTATTTTAATTGTAGGGGGAGGGGAAAGCCCTGTAACATTTGCAATGTGACATGCGTCAGCTTTCCTGTAATGAAGAGTCCTGCAGGTTGATTGCTTTCCATTTTTGAAATCATGACAGAAATAAGCCTGAGAAAAAAGAATAGTGTGTTTTGTCCCTATCTTATGCTGTCTTACAGACACCCACAGAGAAACTGATACAGAGAAAGTATCTCTTGATCATGAAAGATGGATGGGCCCATGGCAAGAGCTTAGCTACCAGATTCCAAATTAAGTATGAATTTTTGCCTCTGGGTTTGAGCTGTTTACAACAGGTTTTAGCTTGAAGAGAAAAACTGTGGTTGTAGAGAAATACGGCATTTTTGCTCCTGAAAGTGTATAAGGAGGTGTGTGAAAAATAGATGTGTTCCTTTCCTTGCCTGAGCAAGTCAATGGAAAAATCTGGTTGCTGGGTATCCAAACATCAGGACTTTTAGTACAGTCTGAATGCCAACATATTTTTAGGGGAAGCTGTGTTCTGTGGCATTTTATCTTCAGCAGAAGATTAGAAGCAAGCTCCAAACCTTGATACCCTATCGCGTGTATTTGAGTGCAAACTGGAGAAGCTAATCTGTTTGAATCTCAATACCTACCTCTCAGCTCTACTAATTGAGTAGTTTATATGCATCCTGTAAAGGCGAAAGTATACACTTGGGGAGGGAAATTTTTTTGTATTTCTAAATATTTTCATTTTTTAAAAAAGTACTTGCTTTATTGCCATAGAAAATACCTACAGCACCTGCAATCTGTGAAAAGTGCTTTACTATCTCACTAATAACCTGAACATTTTCATTTTTAAGGTTAAATCTTGTTCGTAACTCCAAATTGATCACTCCCCAGTGTTTGACAGCATTGTACTCTCCGGTTTCTGAATGTTATTTTAGGAATGGCAGAAATGTGGTCAATGATCTTGCTAGTTTAAAATAAAGTTGCACAAGAAAAAGTCACAACCAAAATAAGTCTTCTCTGCAGTCTGCAAGGAGACTGATACTCTTATCAGACTGAAAATTGTATGAGATATGGCCTTATTACTTTTATGCTACATTAGTGTGAAATCTGGACTCTTGATTCCATTCTTGGGGTGCTTCAGCTCCATCTGTAAGGAGTAAAGGAGTCCTCCTCAAGAGGAATCTAGTGGTTCATCCCATAAAATCCAGTTTCTGATGACCAGTATTTTATGATCCAGAGAAAGTTTCAGGCTGCTTAGATTAATGCCAGTTGTGATGGGGAGGACACTGATTTTCACTTCCCCTGTGGTTAGTGATTAATTCATCCTCTGGGTTTTGATTGACTTCAGTACGTAGGGATGTTGCAATTTCAAATCTTCATATGAACAGGTGACTTTGTTAATGCAATGTTTGTAGAAATTAATATTCTATAGGAACATGAGTAAACATAGTAGAGAGAGGACAGGAAAGTGACTGTCTCTATGGAGGCATATTTCATCCAGAAATCTGTAGCATCTGTGAAGTCGAAACTTTCTAGGAAGCTAAGTCAGCTCCTTTGTAGTGTACTCCCTTTCCTGTATTTTCTACTTCTCAGTTTTAACAAATCATGTCACAGTTGTGTGCCTTAGTCCCTACTGTAAGGACTCTGTAAGTTTTCCTGAGTGCCCAAGTCTTGTGTGAATGACCAAGCGGCACATTCTGTCTCTTTAGGGTATATTTTTAGTGTAGGAAGGAAGGTGCAATTAGAACTAATCCATGAACTGTAATAGCTCTTTATGTACTGCACTGACTGTGAGGGTGAAGGCATTGCCAATTAGCCTACGTCTGTCCAGAAACAAGGTTCTCTTTGATCTCTCCAAGCCTAATCTAATTTTATTTGTAAGTAAAATTGGACAGTGCAGTCTAAAAGAGATAAATGGAAACTCCACAAAATGGCCCTTAATTTGGTAATTGTTGGAGATTATGTTTTTGTTTATATGGCATTTTCTGCTGTAAGGTGACTTAAGCCTGGGCAGCCAAGCTGGCATAACTCAAGACCTGTTGGGTACTAACAGTTCTTTTGAGTAATAAAAGAAACGTATTCTGAAACAGTGTATGTGCTTTGACTTGGGAACAGGCATTTTTATAAGGTAATATCAAAGTCTTTTATTCATGTCTGTTGATGGAATGCTGATGGAATAAAATGAAGGCTGCTTTAGATTGAGCTGGAAAAACTGCCATGGATTCTTATGAAGATGGTGAGGAAATGCAGCATGCCTTAGTATTGGTCACTTGGCAGTCAGGTATTTTTTTCCTCTTCTAGAGGAAGTTTTGCATTCTCAAAATCATAGGGCATCTAAGGAATATTATTCGAAGATTACCTGCAGAGATAGTTTTCCTTTCCTTCTGTTTTTATCTAAGCATATGGCCAACTGAAGTTTTTGTAGCATGTCTGTTAAGGATGTTATACTTGGATACATGGAGGGTGAACTGCTCAATAGGGCTCAAAAAGAAGCAAAAGAGAGCAAATACATCAAAACATGTCATCAACAGGAACTTAAATAAAAGTAAATTCAGTTTTTCTGCAGCTCTTTTGCAGTAGACTGTAGATGAAGTATCAAGAACCACGTGAAGAAATAAGTAAAAAATAATTTTTGATAGTCTTTACAGTGTAAACGAATGCATGCACGGCTGTATTAAATCACAACTTTTCTGAACTGATTTCTGTTGATGAAAGCCATACCTCTCTAATCTGACAAAATTTTGAAGCATATCATAAAGAACTGGATGACATAGTTTGCTTTTAAGACATCAAAAGTGCAAGGCATTCCTTATCCCATATTTGTCTAGCGTGAAGCTTATACATTTCCCTGCAGAATTTGATACAGCATGGTTGAACCAGAATTCAACCAGTCATCAGAAGTGTTTATTCCTACAATCCATCCTAAGTGCAGATTGCCCACTTGTAAGTAGATCTTGTTTTCAAGGTACAAAAAGAAGTACTTTTCTATAACACTTTCCAGTGCACCAGGAAAAGGAATTAGAACTTTGTTTCATTGTATTATTGAATACAAGAATTTGGTGTTTTTCATTGGTGTTGCTAAAAAGTACAAATTAATATTAGAGACAGTTCTACTCCCACTGACTTGAAGCTGGATTTTGTTCCTTTTGAGAAGTGAAGTTGCACTACTATAGCTATGGAAGAACAAGCAGCAGGCTCAAACAGCCTGGGACCACACAAACCAGAAATGATATGGAAATCATGCAGCGCATAAAACAATCTTACAGTATCTTCTTTATATATTCCAGGCAGGTCTCTTTGTCATGGCATGGTAATGTCCTAATGGAGCCTTCTCTAAAGTCATGGGGTGCTAGGCGCTTTTTGGGGTTTTTTCCCCGGTCTCTGGCTTCTCAGCGTCCGCGGCTAGCTGAGTCCACGTGGCCGAGACAAGTCCAGACACGCCGCGGTCGAAGCAGGAGCAAGAAGCGCACAGCGTTCCCCAGCAAGTTAGAAAGCCAGCCCGTTTACCTTCTGAGCACCTCTTTGCAGATCCCGGACGAGGTGAAGGAAAAGATGCGCACTTCAACTTAGGTTTCGGTCCAGATTTTATTAAGTTCTATTAGCGACACCGATGTTCCTACGAGAAACCTAAGTGGAAAGAGACACTCTCCCCGCCCACCATCTCTCTTTTATCCCTCGGAGCGGAGCAAGGGGAAGGGAATACCCAGTCCACCAATTGAAGGAGAGGGGGGCGTGGGAAAAGCCAGATTGACATTTG
The DNA here is from genome assembly GCA_013399455.1 of Anthoscopus minutus. Classification (NCBI taxonomy): domain Eukaryota; kingdom Metazoa; phylum Chordata; class Aves; order Passeriformes; family Paridae; genus Anthoscopus; species Anthoscopus minutus. The sequence continues at coordinate 28,672 of VWYI01001376.1, read as the reverse complement.
TGTAACACAATCCCTTGCTGTTCTCTCTGGAACTCTCGAGGGTTTAGCCTGAAACTCCACGAGACTTGGGGAAATCTAAAACACGTGAATCTTATGTCACACACTGCAACATCTAAAGCTCTGGTCCTTCAAAAGAAAAAGCTAGAAATATCTTAAGAGAGAGGGAGAGCAACCCTGCTGAGCTGAAACTTGCTGGTGTCCCATTGTATCAGATCTTCATGGTGTGTGGTCTTTTTCCTATCAGTAAGCCTCTGTGGGGTTTTTTGTTGTGGTTCAGTACAACAAAATAGACTGTAGGGAGTGGTTTCTCTCTGACCTTTATTTAGAATTATGCATATGAATTCCTGGGTCTTTCTGCCTAATGCTATTGTCATCCCTCCGCTGACTGGAATTGTGAGCACAGTGAGACTATATGAAGCAATAAGGTAATAAGACCAATCTAGTCCTAGATTAGTTTCACCCACTTTATTCTTTTTCCATGTTGTCTTTACTAATTTTATCCACTTTGGCTGGTATTAGAGTCATGTCTCCAACTCCAAAGCCTTCATTTTGGTTAACAGCCTTTTCACTGTTACCAAAGAGTCCCATTACCTTTGTTTCTGTTTACTGTGTGAATAGATGTCCATCACTACATTGTCCATCATGACATTCATCAGTAATACAATAAATTGTCTAGGGAATTAGTCAGCTTCTAAGAAGAAATGTGCTGTGGCTGCTAGTGCACCCAAGGAAAAAGAATTTTATCTGGAGTGGAAACTTTAGTGACAGACATACCAGCCAGCACAGTACACTTGGAAAATATAAACCCTGTAAGGGAGGAGGGAAGCAAAAGTAATGAGAATCTCTCTTTTCCTTTATGTTCAGCAGGTGAAGGTGGTAAGATGTGATGAAGAAACCAAGCATTGATGAACTCACTGATATCTGGTTCCTGGAGCAGTTGATCAGTAGGCCTGCAAGGGGGCTGGGTGGCTTTGTGCCAACTGATGTGTAGGCCCTGGATCCTACAAACTCTGTTACGAGGACTATAATATACTTGGGTTCAGCAATCTTGTTAGAGCAAGGGAAGCCAAAAAATTCATCACAGCTGTCCCCAATGGGGAGAAGGATAATTGTATAAAATTGAGGAAGTGTTATCAATAAGCTGACATGAGCACTATTTAAGGACACTGCACCTATTAGAAGAGTCATGGTGATTTCTTTTGCCCAAAACAGAGATTACCAGAAGTAAGAAAAATCTGCCAATATTCTGTAATTATGTTTGCAGAAATAAAAAAAAATAATAAAAAAGTCCTACTCTTGTAGATTCTATATAAAGTCCAGAAATGTACGCAAATTTTTCAGTTTTGCCTATCAACTACCAAAAGGGATCCAAACTTATTTATAATAACTATCACATGTTTCTTCAAATGCATCAGGAGCATGAAATCTCCTTGGATATTTGTAGGAATAAGGGGCAATTGAGGTTTAACAACTTATTAAGGCAAATGAAAGGAAATTTCATTAATTCTGTGAATTGTTCTCTGTGGAATAACCTGGAGAAATTTCCTGGTGTGGTGCCATAGTCCTTGGCTAGCTCTCTGATGCAGCACCACTCCAAAAGTGGGGTACAGCTACTGAGCAAAGCGACAGAAGCTGCACCTTACAGTTGCTGCTCTGTGGCACTTTTCAGGATGTCAATGTATGGAGGAGGCGAAGGATGAGGAAGAGGCTCTTGGTATGGGTTCCAGGATGAAGTTTATTCCGGAAGGGGTCAGGGACCAAAGAGCAAAAATGTGCAGGATTTTTTTTTATATGGGGGAGATTCAAGGGGAGGGTGCAAAATTTCAACCAATGGGGAATCTGGGAGGGAGGAGCAAAGGGAGGGGATTACAATCGAGGGACAAAGGGAAAAGTGAGGGCAGGTCGCGTGGGCCAATATGGCCTTGAGTATTAGGGGAATTCCAGGGTAGGGGTGGGTACAAAACAGAGGATTGATAAGGGACTTTCTGGAACAAGGGGTGCAACAAGGCGGAATTGACAAGTAAGAGGAGGAGGGATGGGGAACTTTCCAGGTAAAGAGGTGGGTCCAGGGGGAAGACAGACAACTGGGGAAGGTACAACTTAACCATGGAGGGGGGAATGGAACAGGCCATTTACATAACAAAATACATTACAACATAACAAAAATGCACCACAGCAATTTCCCATGCCACAAACCTTTCTGTGGGCTATGGTTGAAAAAGTCTTTCTGAAACTGAAGTGGCTGTAGAAGGTTAGAGAAGAAATAGTCAATGGTCAGTCCCTGGAGTGAAGGGAGATCACATAGGAATTTGTGTGCTCTTGGCTCTGCTCACATAGGGCTTGGAGAGAAGCTTCTGGAGATACCATGCCAACAAAGTAGGTGTGGCAAATGGGAAGCCTGTCTGGAGGACTGCAGAAGGACTGCATAAGACTGACTGGCTAAGAAAATATCAGATGAAACTCAGTTTAGGTAATGAAAAATGGATCCATGTGGGGAACAAACAATCCAGTGTGCATTAAAGATGGGTAGTGAGCTGAGCTCACACTGAGAATTGGGGTACCTGGAGTGAAAAACTGAGGCTTTAGTGGATAATTCTGTGAAAATGTTAGTGTACTCACTTGTGGTTAAAATGCAAATCAAGTGTTGGTGTTTATAAGGAAAGGAATACAGAACAAACCATGACATTGTGTGTAAATATGTGGTTTCCATGCCTCTGAATAATGTGTGAAAGTTTGATCTCTGTGTTTAAAAATAATTTAATAGAACTGGAAACTTTGGGAGAAGGACAACAAGGGTGATCAAAGACACAAAAAGTATTTTGTAGGAGGTTGTGACCAAACTTGAACTCTGTTTGGAAAGAGACAGCTGAGTAATCTCAGATAAAGAGGTACATAAAGGGTTGAAAATTCTCTGTGTGTTCCAATTCAAGAACTGCTGCGCATCAAATAAAGCTAATAGGAGAAAGGCTTAAAGAAAAAAAGTTGCATCTTCATGCAGAGGGTATTGGACATGGAACTTTTAGTTAAAGGGTGTTGTGAACACATTATTGTTAATTTTATGGAAACTGAGTAAGCTAAGAGAAAGTTGATGTTGGGGGCTGCTAGCTACAGAGGAAGATACATCAGCTCACATCCCTGAGCCAAACCAACAGGAGATTGGTACAAAGTTAAGAATGGCATGCTTATTTGGTCCTTGATCTTCTCTAACTATGGCTCCTGCTAAATACAAGTTAGTCAGGCAGTGCTGAACTTCTAGTCGGATTTAGTGCAGCCACTCTTCTGGGACAGAGCAGGTCAGGGTTTCTGCTTTGAGCAGCACCATGACCTGCCCACAAGAACAGGGAGCTGCATCAGCTCTGATGACCCCTGTACAAAATGCAAAAGATGAGCAGGTTTTGTAGTGCCCAGACACTTTGCTGGCCTTTCACCCCAGTGCAGGATGGATATAAATTGTTAGCAGTGAGTTTTACAGAGTTTTGCAAGTGCTTCTCCCAAATGTTCAGGGTGACATTTAGCCTAACTACTGAAAAAACAGCTTCTATGGATTTGACTGGGGGTTTTTGAGACTGGTGCTCTCTACTGAGTATATTGCAATCTGGATGTTGCACTGCAACTTGCTCTGCAGTCTCCAAATAGAGTAAGAGTGTTCAGTGTGCTGCATAATGCTTTTGCAAGGTTTCTTTTTCTATCTCTGTTGCTGAGGCTTGATTGTTTTTTTCCATTACCATTTATTTTCATACACAGCCTTCCAGAACCTCTTTGAATCTCATCAAAGTCCGGGAGAATCTTTTCCTTGACTTCCCCAGATTTGGAGTCAGTCCAGCAGTGTACTGTGTGCTGTGCTGTACTCTGCTTTCTGTTAACTCCAGGGATGCAGTCTGGAGCACCAATTTACCATAGCCTGCATCGGAAGGGTTTAATAGCTGAACATGTTGGAGACACAGGAAGATGTGCAGTCAGAAAATGTGAATTTATATTTTTCCTATAAATCATTTGAAATGGTGTGTATTTTCACTTCTGATTTCTGGGCATGGATCCAGGAAAAGAAAAGATCAAAGTGTATGTTCATATATTCTTTTCCCCTTATACAAAAAGAAAAACAAATACAGAGCTTGTGCCTATTGGAAATTAAATAGTAGCATGTTCCTTTAAACCACTTTCTGTTGAAGTGAGATGCACAAGTTTATGTGGAATGATCAACCTGGATTTGAATCTGTGTTGAATTGTCACAGCCTGTGAATGTCAGAGTTTTGCGTTTAGCTCCTAAAATCTTTGGCAAAAAGGCCATCCTGACAGAGGACATCAAGGTGAGGTCCTCTGTTTTAGCATCATTCAGACCCACTTGGGTAGCACTTGATAATTGCACATGGTGACTTGCTGAGGCCAGGCTGCTGCTGTGCAAATGTGAGCGATTTTATTAGTGTGGCTGAAGCCTGTGGCCCATCTGTTTTACTGTGTTTGCTCTATTTTGTGCTGACCCATACTTGTCCAGCAGGTGCTACAGCATGGCTGGGGGGCTATTTAGATGCTCAGGAGGTATGCCTGACTGCCCTGTCTTTGTGGATGGCATGGATCTTGCAGAATCATAGCTTTTTCTAAGCTTGTGACACTGGGCTAGGACTGCAGTGTGAGTGACATGAAGTGATTTTTGTGAGCTGCCAACACACATACTTGTCTATCTTTTAGCTGGACTTTTTTTTTTCCCCAAAACAGGCTTGACTGACCCTTGCAATGTCCCTTGAATACTAGTGCTCTGACACCCAGTAGAACTACTGCAGTTAGTCTGCTTGGTCATGGCTTTGCACTTAGTTCATGGTTTGCACTTTCTGTGAGAGGCTGCTGGAGCCCAGTTGCTGTGAGAGGCTCCACAGAGCTGTGTTTGTACTTGAATCTTCTCTTATTATCTCATGGTCAGTTCTTCATCCTGGAAAAGTATGGCTGGATCTGTGAGTTGCAATTGCTAGGAGCTTGCCTGTGCATCATTCATTCAGAAACAGATGCTGGCAGCCCTCATAACAAAACTATATCTGTATTTCTGGTCTTGAGCAGAGCTGTGGGTGTGACTGATTGTAGGGAAACCAAGGAAGCTACCTAGTAGAAAAAAAGGATGCTAGCCAATGAAAAAAAATCACAGCAAAACCGTGGAAAGTATTCCATATGATCATCATGGAAATATAGGGCACAAGTGACGGGACCTCCAAAGTGGGTAAACCACAAAGTGGGTATACCAGGACAAGAGAAAGTGGTAAGCTGGAATAGGTAATAATATATACAAAATGATATATATTTATATATAAATAAGTAGTAGGCTGGAAAGTCAGATGTATATATGAAGTTACTTGCGAGATGGATATTAAAGGCTGGGAGCAGGCATTCATTTTTGAAAGTCTTGTCTTTGGACTTAATCTCTTCTTCAGACTTCTCTTGTGGCTGCATATTTTCTTTAGGTTTAGCTGAAGAATGGATGTTTTTCATCTGCCATCCAGCATACTTTCATATCTGGACTGCTCTATCTGGAATTTGCAGACGGTTTTCCTGGCCTCGTGGGAGGCTCTGGCTGATGAGCGCACTGTGCACAGCCCCTCTGTTCATTCTTTCTGGGAGGACTGAAATGTTAATTAGATAGCACTTTGCAATGGAAAGCAAGCAAAATACATTGCCTCTCAAGCCCTGGATATTAGCCAACTTGCTTTTTACTGGTATGTCCTGCTGCCAAATATGGCCCTGACCTGTGCTTGCCAGTTCATGTTCTTAAGAATGAGTATTCCCTTCACACACTGAGCTGAAATAACGTGCTTTGACACAACAGGGCCTGTTTTGTTGAAACGTTTAATGCTTAATAAATATTACTGGATTCCTTTGCTAATGAACAGTTTCTAATTCTTTACACTAGCAAGAAGGAGAATTAAATTAATAAGGACCTTTCTTGGTGAGTTAAAGGGGCTCTGCACTAGGCCCAGTGGCCATTCCTACACCATATTTTTATGACACCTTCAGGAGGGCCTACAGGAGACCAGATTAATGAACTAGGCTGTTGATCTGTTGTAGAATGTAGAGACTGTTTTTATGGTAACCGGGGTGGTATTTTACAGACAAAAAGCCAGTGTCTGTCAATGCATTGAAGGACATTCAGATGCATACTTGCTATTTGTATGAATGCTCTATTGCTCTTTCTGATTCACAGATGAGCAGACAGGACATTTTACAGCTAATGTTGACCTGTCTCTTTCTACAGTGGTCCTGAGATTCTTTATTAGGGCATAGGTGGGGCTTTTGGGCAGGTTTTGTGCCTGGCTTCAGTACAGGCACTGCCCACACCTGGTTCATTGAAGCCCCTCCTTCAAGAGGCTGGACATTGAAGGAAGACTTCGTGCCAAGGCAGGGGCTTACTGCTACATCATTCCTTTCATACTTTCCCAGAACACTGGAGGAGTTAAATAGGCATATGCTTACTCTTTCTTTGCCTGCAGGAGTGCAAGGCAGGGATGGAAAAAGACAGCTACAGGATAATTCTTTAACTTTTTGTTTTCTGCTGGAGTGTGATCCAGATTGATGCTTGATGGACTTGAGCACCAGAGCAGTTCTTTACTGCTAGCTTACCTCTATGCTTACAGTAAATAACCACTAGCCTGCAGTGCAATTTCCGCCTGTGGTGCCTCTGGAGCAGCTCAGAACTGCACTCCCTTTTGTTAAGGATGCAACACAGCCCTAAATATAAATTGTTGTTTTCTTCAGCTTTTCTGTGGCTTTGTGCAGTAAATGGAAATGTGTATGTGGGCTATGCAGGTGTCTGTGGAGTCAGTTAAAGAGAGATTTTGAAAAAAAAAGACTTATGAGACCTCAGAAGCAGTACCAGCTGATAACTAAGCAGAACTAAATATTACGCGATTTGACATAAGAAGTATGCCTGAGAAATATTTTGGAAAGTGTTTTAAAGTACTCATTATGTTTCCCAAGATAGACTGAGAAGAAATAGAATTATTTGTGATGAAACAAATGGATCTCTTATTGCTAGACATTTTCTTTCTCTACAAACTGATGAATATAACATCATGCTAGTTTTTGTAAATGTCATATGAAATAGATGAGGAGAGTGACTTGGAGAAAAGCTGTAATCAATCACAAGGTGACACAGTTCTCTCTTTGCTGTTGATCATCTTCCCAGAAAGCAATTTGAGGAGGGAAATGTTACAAGTATAAAGAGAAAAAACTCAAACCTCCCTCCCCTTTGTTACGGCAGATTAAGTGGTTCAACAACCATCTTTTTTCTGGAAAAGAGAAACCGGAGGCTAAAGTGTGGTCTAGATTTTACTAAAATCTTCCCAGTTATTTGAATAAATGGGAAGGATAATGGTGTGTAAATGGCCCATTCTGCAAGCTGATAGTAGAACTCAAGTGGAAAAAATGTCATTATAGGAAAAGAAGCAAAATGGGAGGATGCTGTTAAACCAAAATTTAAGATGACACCTTGAGGTCAGGTCAGAAGATGATAATAATAATAATAATTCAATGAAATTCTTTTATAGCATCAAACTGTGTTCATATTTCCAGGAATGGCTCTGTTGATACTTAGGGTACCTTAGTTATGTGTAACTCCATGCTTTTTATCCTCTGGTCATTTCTATTAAACTCTTAATGCAGTTTCATGTCATTCGGGTAGGTGGTCCACCTCTCCTCATAGTTCACAGCTGCCTGCTGAGGGTCAGGGCTTTCAAGGTTCTTGCACAAATTAGGGAACCACCTGTCTGTCCCTTTACAGGCTGTGTGCTCTGTGTTCTGCTCAGACGACACACTGGAGGAGAAACAGTGCTGCTGTGCTATGGCTGGCCTTATTTTAGATGTAGGCCTATGGTGAGCTTGTCAACTTGACATTTCAAGGGTGAAACAGCAAACTTATGCTTAAAGATTTGGGAAAGTGGACTTGCACTCTGTAGCAGATGATGTGACTGCAGCAACTTGCCTTCCCTTGCTTGAGTGTGAAGTGGGTCAGTGTCAGTGACAGCCGAGCAGCTCCTCTACTAATTGGTATCCCGAGGTCACTGACTGCCAGCAAGGCAGTTTGCCTTCTCACACAAGAAAAGAATTTTGGGCAGGCACTCTACAAAAGTGCTTAGCATGGAAACTTCAGTGACACTTGAATTCTGGAGTCAGAAATCATGTACTAAATTAAGAGATTGTATTTAAAACACTGCCTTTAAGAGAAAAAAAAATAAAACTGTATGCAGTTTGATTTGCTGACCTGATCACCAGTGAGGTTCCTTAGATGATCTTTTCCCCGTGTTTCTGCATCAGGCACTTGGGCTGATGTTACACATCTCTGACTACTTTAAACATACAACAGTGCTGGGTCAATAAAAAAGTCAGAGAACATCTCTAAGTAAGGAAAATTTCAGTGAATGTTATTTTCTTAACTCTGGCTGCTGACAGTGTTGTTAGGGACTCACTCTATATTCTGCTGTCATTCGCAATGTGCTCAGATGTATAAGGATCTTCATATTCTATAATGACCCAAGACCTTCGGTATCACTCTCCACTGATCTGAAAAATAAGCAATTTTAGAGGAGTTGTCATCATAGATAAAAAAAGCTTCTGAGCAGTAGTGTTTCTTTGTTTTTTTAAAGCCTACCTAACCCCTGCACTGGAAATGTGTGAGTTCAGTAGGAAACTTCAAACAATATCACACACAATTGTGAGCTCTTCTGCAATAGCCCTTTTGAAAAAAGCTTTTCTTTTATTTTCTGGTTCAGATCGCAATGTGGGCATATGGAAGTGTAAAGGATAATGGTCAGCAAAGTTTCTAAATTTTAGATACATAGATGTGGAGTGAAGGAATTTTGCTGAAGCTGGAAAGTGGGAAATGAAATGGAGATGTGGTTGAACCATTTTCACTAGAAACTATGAAACAATCTCAGTTTGCATGACAAGTCTTCAAATAACCTCTTAAACCTTCTGGAAAAAATGACCAGAAAGCACATGGCCGAGATACACATTTGGTTTTTGACCTTAAAAGTTCTTCAGTAAATAGAAGAAACAAACAAGATCAGGGAGAACCTAAAACTTCTTTTATGCCTGATATCAAAATAGTAGGCTTTTTATATGGATTAGCATGCACCCTGCAAATGAGTCTCTCAGTTGAGTCCAGTCCATTTTTTCTCTTCAGTAATTTGCTTGGACCAGTTTGTCCCTACAGTTTTGTTCTCCTGTGTGCCTTAAGGAAGCCCATACCCCTTTAGGCTGCCATCCCATCAGTTTTTAATGAGGAACTGCACCTGTTGATTGTGAATGATGGTTTTAATACCTGGACAGCAGCACCGATCACTCCTCTTAGCTGGAGTCGGGGCTTATCTCTCATCAAGTTATTGGTGTTCCCATGCTTGGCACTGTACTCATATTCTTGTTTGTGGAGATGAGTCTTCAAAACACACAACCTGACAGTAAGGCTCTCTACAAAGTTTAAATCAAGGTTTCTTTTATGTGAAAGGAGGAGAAAATTTTTGGGAAGAAATTCTCTGTGAGAGTGTTGAGGCACTAGAACAGGTTGCCCAGAGAAGCTGTGGATGCCCCATCCCTGAAAGTGTTCTAGGGTCATCTATGATACAGCTCTGAACAATTGATCTAGTGAAAGATGTCCCTGCACATGGCAGGGCAGGTGGAACAAGATGATCTAAGGTCCTTTCCAACCCAAACCAGTCTGTGATTCTGTAAAAATGGCAACTAGGTCTCCTTTTGGTGCTTGGAGGAACAGAGATGCTGCTGCAGTAAAAATGGAAAAGCACCGTGTGAAGTGAAGGAATTGGTTTAGAGGAAGAGGAAAGTACCAAGGAGAAGTCATGCCTGGGTTCTTTGCCCCATACTGAGAAGGAGGATATGGGTGAGGAGACTGGAGATGACATCAACACCGCACTGAGTCTGCACTGAATGTGACACATCCTGCGGAGTGAGAAACCAGGCTGGACAGATTGGGGCACTTTTCTTTTGATGTACCTGCCTGTGTGGTTACTGTCACAAAGTGTCAGTGTTACCACTGTTTCATTCTCTGGATCAGCCCTTGGTTTGCAGGATACACCTGCCTAGAACCCCTGAGATGCTCTACCTGCTAGTTTTCTCCCTGAAAGACAGGACAGTTTGAAGCTTACACCTGAGAGTGAGGAGAAATATCTTTCTGAACATATAAATTACGTGTCTGAGCTTGACCTCTCAACTGAAGGCATGTTGGCATGGGAAAGCTGTTCTCATGTTTTTGGGACATTTTACCTTCATTTACCTTCTGGTGGTAATATGGGAAATTGCAGCAATCTAACCGTGGTAACACATTAAAACCCAGAAGTGGTTCATGAGAATAACACAGAAGCCTAGCTAGTGGTCAGTGCTGCAGAACATGAACAAAAAGTATCACAGGGAAAAAACCACCAATTTCTATAAGCAGGACTCAGAAATATGTAGCAGGAGGAAATATATTTTCAGCCAAACTTCAGATAAGGTACAAAAAAAGAACTAAGCTTCAGAGATGGTTGCTCCACCCTGCCACTGGAGAGCACGAACCATTGATAAGGATAGGTAAGGCCACCTAGTGCCCAGACAAAAAACATTATGGATGAGTAAAAGAATACATAGGTTTTATGAGGTTTAAAAGCAATAAATACCTTCTAAAACTCAGAAGATCGATCTGATAGAGCAGATGCTGATTAAAGCAGAATCACGACTGGTTTTTCTCGGACACAGAAACATTTAACCAGCTATACCATAAACCATATGGCACAGTTTCCTCCTAGCATGTATTCCTGCTTGTTGTAACTTCTGTAATTACAGATGAGATTTTCTGTCAACACATTAGAGTAATTTATCTGTATGAATATTCTTCCTGACTGACGTTTAGAGAAGCATTCATGTGCTTTCATTTGACTACTGGGTTTAGTTGCTGCATGTTTCTTGACCCAGCTCTGCGTCATTTTCTAGTTTTCTTTTCTGTATGTTCTAGTATTCATTTACTTCTTTGTGGAGTGTGAGACATGAACATCATTTTTTCTTAGGATGCTTATTTCCAAGATCCCTTTTATTTATGTAAATATGAATAGAGGAGAAGGCCTCTCTTCTTTTGATAAAAATCTAAATTTCTCAGCATCCCCAAATCTTTGCTACCCATATTCCCCTTGGATAAGTGTCGGTTTATTGCATGAAAAAAAGCCCTTTTGCTGGAACTTTCCCTACCACGGTCATAATGCTCTAATTAGTTTCTCTACAGATTCCTCTTACCTGCAAAGTCTTTCTCATTGTCTGTATCATCGTGACCTGCTTGCTTGCTGGACCATCCTCTGACTGCACTAGGAAGGCAACATTACCTACTCAGAAATATGTTACATACTCACATATACATTAAGTGTAGTATTACATATGCAGAACTGCTGCCTATGTGCCATTCGTCTCTGAGCCTCTACTGAGCCTCTCTTTCCTCTAAAGTCCTTCAGGTTCCTTTCCAGTTTCTCTGATTTTTATTTCCCCCCTAGTTTACTTTAAAAACAGCTTGCAATAGCCCCACTTTTCACTTTTAAATTTTCATTATAAATTCCTGAGTGTCTTGACTCTCATGTTATCTCCTGTTCATGTTCTGGAGATCCTGTAATTTTTCAGATTCCTACCTGGTGTTCTATGTATTTGTTTTTTTTACTGATGGTACTTTCTGTGCTCATTATTTCACCTTCAAAGACTTCGGTTGGTTTTGTTTGCCTGCTTTCCTTTCGTTGCAAACATTGTCAGTAAAAATCACCCTGGATGCCTCTGCTCTTTAACATGCTATGTTATTATCATATAATCTCAGTAGTGCAGCAACAAGAATTTGTTTATTATTTGGAGCTTCATCTGCTGAGTTTCCATAACTCTAGCTCATCTGTTTCCGCCTCATCTCAATTATCTTTTCTCTCTCACCTCCTTCCTTCCTGTCTTAGCCTATGATTGTATCTTAGCTTATGATCTTATCTAACTAGCTTTTAATCTTGTAAGTCAATTTGAGATAAAAATTGTTAGATTGTATTTATAACTCTCTTCAAATACATTGATATATAACATTTGTAATCTTTTTACTTCTGCAAAACAGCAAAGCACAACATACAGACCTGGATAGCATACCCAAAGTGCAGCCACCTTCAAACTGAAACACTGTGGCTATTAAACAGCTTACAATTACCCTGCACAAAGTAGTAGTATACCTGAATGCAATGTCTAATACTGGCTTCACACCAGAGAAGGAATTTAAGTGCAAAGTATGTATCTACACACAACAGAACTGTTAAATTCCCCAAAAGTGCCAAGAGGTACAATAGTGACCCTGTATACACCTATTATTTGCTTTGTAGAGATATTTCCTGTTATGAGTTCTGGTGGGATAAAACCTTTAAAATGAGGAAAATTGATCTGATGGAAAGTTAAACAGGTTTCTAAGATAGTTCTCAGATTCAATTAGATGCAGAACATAAAGCTAAACTTTAATGATGCTTCTTCATGTGCTAATCAGTCCCATAGTAGTCATCTGAGGATACTGATGAGAGATGAAAAACAGAGGAATTAAAGAACAATTTGGAAGAATAAAAGCATTAAAGAGGGAAACCATGTATTATTCAAGGTTTAGGCCCTGGTCCTGCAAAGTTTTACTCCTTTATAAAACTGCAGACTGACTTACTCCAGTAACCGTGAAGCTACTAACAGTGCTTAAAAATAAGCATTTGTGAAAACTTTGCAGGTCCAGGGCTGATTGAAATAGGGTGTAAATATATAATTTTAGGATAGAAAAAAGAGAATTGAAAGGGTGGTCAGACATACTGAAATATATTTTGTACATATGCATTCTACATTTCTGTCCTTGTTGGAGTGTCAATCTCATTACCAAACAGCAAAACATTTTCATTATGGACACAAAAAGCAGCTGGGTTCTGCTGTGATGATTTTTACTTTTCAAGCAAACACAGTGGTTAGAAGATGTATGAATGGTAAGCATGGTAAATTAGTTTAAAACCTCAGGACCCTGCAGGATATTTGCCTGTGAAATGAAACTATATTTCACCTCTCCTTTTGTGGAAGGCACTTTGATACTATGACAAGATAAACTTGAAAGAGTAGGTAAGAAACAGTGGCAAGGGGACTTAAACAGGCCATTACCAAAGCCAGGACACTGGTCCCACTGCTGTTATTCTTAAAACATTTTCAGTCTCTGTATATACAGGAAAAATAATGGAGGAATGCAGTAATTTGAAAATTGTGGGACTGTCTCACACCTAAGTAAATGCTTCTGTGAAAACTTTCTCTCTGAGGAAAACTGCCCTCCAATTTTCTTCTGGTTGTTTCTGTTTTGCAAAAAGGACTTCCCATTTAGAAAGGTCCATTTCTAAATGTGTGGTTTCCATTTCTTTCAAGCAGCGGCCAGTGTGCTCTTGCTTAATTATTATAAAAGTTAACATTTCATCTTAGAATCATGCTATTGAGATCCTAAGAAAAATTTTATATGATCAAAATTTGTTTATTTGAAGAACAAAATACTTGAAAATCTATGGAAGCAAAGAGCACAGCTTAGATAGTCAATAGCACAGGGTTACAAAAACTTTACCAGGAGGAGTCTGAGGTGTAAGCATTTGATAAACAATGAATGAAGTAAGGCACAGTAAATAGAAACAGCACCTGGAGATGTGCATGCCTTAAGAATCACAAAAAAGAAACCAGTGCAGGTGACGAATTTTAACACAGCATTCTCAGATTACTGGCTTTTAAAAAAAGAACTACAGTTTTGTTTATGATGTTTTCATATTAAAAATTATATCAAATCTGAGAATACTCAGATTTTGAAAGATTACACTCTGCCAGGTGTGCATTTAGGGTTCTGCTGATAGGGATCATTTTTAAAGTAATGATAAACAGAAATCCTGTGTCATTGAACAGGCTTATTTCTTATTGAACCTAGTAGCGCAAGTTTTCAGAACCTATTTGTGCAACCAGTCCTAAGATCATATTCGGTTTTCTTTGGTCTGAATATGCAATAATCCCCAGAGAAATCAATTGTATTAGAATGGATGGCTGAAACAGACTGTTAAGAGAAAATTGCAGAAGGCTACACACAAAGCAGGCAAAAATGTAAGGACTTGGATGGAAAAGAGAAATGAGGACTGGTAGAGAAGAAATAGAAAGTATTCCAAACATATCAAAACATCACTAAAAAGAGGTTATGAGAACAGAAAAATGTGTGGGGACTGAGGCTGTAGTTCAGCCAAGATACTTGTCTTAGAATTTTCCGTTAGAATAAACAACCTGTGCTGCATAAGTAGGAAAAAAGGAATTTTAATGTAACACCCCCACCCCTGTCCCGGTTTGTATGTGAATAAAATGAATTTGTTCAATGTGGAAGCATCATAATTGTCTTTTTCTTTTTTTTTTTTTTTGTTTTGACAGTGGCTACTGGCTGCTTATTACATGATATCTAATTGTCCAAGGAGCAGATCTTCACCCTCTTAGCTGTCTGCTGTGCTTTCCTGATTGCTGGAAATAAGTCACTGCTTGACTGATGTTTGAAGTATGTTTTAGGGATGCATGTGTTAAGAAATATTTTAAGAATTACTCCTTCTCTAGCCACCAAGAGTCAGTATAGTCTCAGGAAGGAAACTATGGGAAGCTATGCCAGAAAGGCCTGCTCTCTACAATTTATTAATTTTTATCGTTTGGACAAGAGAACAAGCTAATAAGTGTCATTGGTAGGTTTGGATTTAAAAGCCCTGAAATTTCTGAAAGTGAAGGGAGGTCTGGAGAAAAGTCAGGTGAATAGGCCTGTATTTTTTATCTAGATAAACAGTCTAATGAAGATGATTTCCTGCTGTGCATCTAAAGGCTGCTTGAAAATTAGCAAGGCAGGAAATAATCTTCTTGCCCACAGTATGACACTTGCATCTGCTATAGCACTAAATTGTCTGATAAAGGAAGAAAATACCTTCTTAAAACAGAAAGAAGATTGAGTTTATATCTAATTGGCTTATTTACATTTAAATGATAGTTGTCTGAAGTGCGTTCCATCAGAAATAAAATCCTCACTGTTTTAATTTTGAGATTTACTTCTCATTCACCCTCTCAGGTGGCCTGAGGCAAAATGATTAGGTTTTGGGAATTTTTGCTGGAAAAAAAAAAGTAGTTTTGATTTTTGATAGTAAGTTGAGCTTCTGCATGGAGCAGTTTACTGGAAATAATGTTTGTGCCCTTTTGTTGAAGTTTCAATGCTGAAAAGCATTTTCTGGGCAAAGTTTTTGCCTGTTGAAATGGATCTCAGAGTACTTCAGCCTCCATTTCCTTCATCATAGGAGTGGGAGCTTTGGGTGATGATGATGTGTTCCTATTTTCCTCAGTCTTAGAGTCTTTGGCCCATCTCTCATCAGCTGCAAATTCTTGTAGATTCAGCCTAGTACTTGTCTAACCAAAACAAATATATTGATGGGAAACCATCCTGCTGTCAACATTGTAGAATCATAGAATCATCTAGGTTGGAAAAGACAAGACAATTCTAGGCTGTTTTGTTTAAATTTTTTTTTAACTCAAAGTTAAAAAAGTTTCCTCTTTTTCTTGTATCTGAACTTT
Organism: Anthoscopus minutus; assembly: GCA_013399455.1. Classification (NCBI taxonomy): domain Eukaryota; kingdom Metazoa; phylum Chordata; class Aves; order Passeriformes; family Paridae; genus Anthoscopus; species Anthoscopus minutus. Next base: position 13,072 of record VWYI01001376.1, on the reverse strand, counting down.
TCCCATTGCTCCTCATTATGTTTGCTCATAGCAGTTCCTACTTGCTGAAGTTTGTGGTTTTTCCTGATTGTAGAGTTGTGGAAACAACTCACCTTCTGGCTAGAAAACTGCAGATCTTGTATATTTAATCAAACAGAGAACAGTCTAAGGCAGTGATAATAACTCACCACCTACAACACTAAGCAACTGAGGATTCTCCATTTTGTGAAAGTGCAATCGTCACAGCTGACTTACAGTGAGATGAACTCAAATGACAGACAACAGTCATGAAAAGTAGTTTGTCTTAATGCTAGAACAAGATGGCAAAGTAAGTCTGTAAGCAGAATTAGAAAGGATCCATTAAGAGTTTCCAAGATGACTGTTAAGAAGGGTGTTTTCTCCATATACTCCAGAAAGATTTTATTTAGAACCAACATTTTTGTTTGGGTTTTCACGCTGCCATAATTTTATCAGGATGTCTGTTTTCCAAAGGCCTAATCTCTCAAGGTTTTGAAGTGGCTTTGGGAGTTGAAAATTGTGATGTTATCTCAGTGTTGTTCAACATTTTGCAGGATTGGATACTGGATGCATAAAATATACATTGAATCACCTGCATTCCCCCTTAAGAATTCTAGATTTCAGGAATTTTGAAGAATCACATTCAGAAAATTTAGACTATTGCATAACATTTGGAAATACTGTCTGCTTTTAAAATCCCAAAGTTATTTACAGGCATTACTGCTGCGTGTTGTGATTGCTGCATATTTATTCCTCAGAACTACCCTTGATATGCTTGAGAGCATCAGTGTTTAAAATTATTTTAAGAATGTGGGAAACATCTGGGAGACAACTGATGGATTTAGAGCTGTTTGTGGTGCCAGGGGGTCACATGTATTTTAATGGAATACGTATTGAATCTTTCATGAGTATAACATGTGTATGTGTGACACACAGGATGCTTACCCCTCCCCCTTAGTGCACCATCAAGTATTCAGGTTTCTTATACTCAATACTTAATGGGGGTGAGAAATACAAAAAGCTGAGTTGGCTGCAAGGAAAACACTTGATTTATTGGGAGAATTTCTCATGATAATTTTATTTGCTTCTCAGGGAATTCTATTCTGTTCTGAAATAATAATCCCATAGAGCCATAGGTAATTTTGTGGAAAAAGCTGTCACACATTTGACTGTTATATTTTATACAGACTCATGGGTAAGATAAGGTAAAGAATACAGAGAAAGGATAAAAGTAACCAAATGTGGAGCAGAAAATTTCTGTCCTATTCCCTTTCAATTAACTGCCTCAAAACTTCCAGGGCAAGGCTGCTTTTGTTTAATGTTTCATGATAAAAATTTTTCAGCAACAGAAACACAGCAGTGCAAAAGACTCAAAAAGTGACTGGGAATCACTGTTTACATAGAAAGCCTGGCCCAGGCTTTAGGCCCAGGCAGTAGAAGTGATGTCTACAGGCTGTAGGCTATGCATTCCCTTTCTGGAGCTACTTTTATTTAGGAATGTCATTTTTGATAAATAGTGCCCATCGTATATTAGGAAAAATCGTGATAGTTAGGGGAAATAGAAGGCAGTGAGCATCAGAGAGGAAAAAAAAAAGAATATTGAAACTTTAATTATATTGGATTCAGTTTTTGAGATGGAAAATAGCAGCATTATCTATCAGATTGTTGACCATCCATCATTCCTGTTCATCCACCCTCACCACTGGAACATTTGAAATGCATGGTTAAAATGCCAAAGAGGCACAGCTACAAAAATGAAGAAAGTTACATATCTTTAGCACGCTTCCAAGAGCAGCTGAAACAAAAGGTTTCTTATTAGATCCAGTTAGTATTGTACTCCTACTTTTAATTAGCCCAAACTTTATCTCTCAAATAGAGCTGGACTTTCACTTCAGATAGAGAAATGCGCATAAAAAAGGTTTAGAGCTTTTCAGGTTTTAGATGTTAGTAATTTACCCTAATTTGAAAACATGCCCAACACTGCTCAGTGATTTAGTGTTAATTACAAATTTTTAAATTGCCATGCTTTGGCTTGAGATTAGTGGGAGTTAGGTCAAAGTTTCCAAATAGACAACATGGTCCTAGTATTTAATGTTTAATTTTTTTTGTCCAAACCCAAGATGACTCGTAGTCATGAATATATGGGAGTGAGCTACTTTGCAGAGAATCACATTAGCCAGTAGTGCATCCTCTCTCAGAAAGATTTTAGCAGCCATTAAGACAATTAATTTCATGTACTGTTGCGGTGTGTTGTGCAATTTCCACGTGTGTCCTGGATTTCCCCAAGCCCCGCATGCTCTCCACGGGGTTCCTGAACTGCCCCTAGAAAATTCCTGTGGGAGCGGCAAGTGATAGGGCTCCATGGGCATCAATCTGCCTTTTCCCACACCCCCTCTCCCTGGATTGGTAGGCTGGCTGGCCCCTTCCCCTTTTCCCCACCCCCAGGGAGAAAAAGGGGATGGTGGGCGGAGCAGCGAGAGGAGTGAGTTCTGGGTTTCTCGGAGTCCGCATGGGGCTCGTGGAATGGAATAAAATCGGAACCTGAAACCCAGAACTGACTTTGCATCTTGCCTTTGCCTTGTCCGGTTTCTGCAAAGAGGAACACTCAGGAGGTAAAAGGGCTGGCTTTACAATCTTGCAAAGGGAGGTCCTCACTCGCTGCAGCCCCGACCGAACCATGCCTGAACTTGCCCTGTGACACGTGGACCCAGCTTAGCGTCACTGGGGGTATCCCTGCAGAAATTGCAGCTGCTGCCTTTTCAGTCGCTGAGGAAGCCGAAAGACCAGGGCAAAGCTCCCGGGAAGAGTGGGAACCCCAACAATGTACTATGCTCTGATGAACGCAAGAAACAACTGCAGATACTACTGAGTATTATAGACAGAGAATGCAGATTAGGACTGTTTAGAACTGAATAACTAATCAGCACATAGAGGATGTAGGAAGTGAAAACCTTTTATTTCAAAATGCAAAATAAGTAGGAACTATGACTAAAAGGTTTCATTAAACATTGGAAATGAAAGGTTGGTAAAAACACCTGAGTGGTACGCCCAGTTTAAGCATTGCTCTGGTGAGTAAATAAAAAAGTTGCTCTGAACTGTAGCATTGTTAATAGTCACAGTGCTGCTGCTGTGGGTCTGCTGATAATTGCTGTTCTGTAAAACTGTCAGACAGGAACAGGAGAGAAAAATAAGAGTGGGAGACTGAATGGCACAGACAAACCACTTAGAAGTCACCTGGTTAATAACCTTAAAAAAGTTGTCAGAAACAAAATTGTGATTCCTTTATAAGTAAAGAATGACTACAGGCATTGTTCTTTGGTTATAGAGAATGAGGGATTTGTTGACTGTGAAAATAAATGAGATAATTCACTGATCAGAACTGATGCTATCCACAATAAAAAAACTTAGCAGTGCAGATGTATTAGCATGCCTTTTATCACTGTAGTGGTACAAGCAGTACACAAATATTTGGATGTGAGTCCTGGGATTGTGATGAGGCATTGGCATCCTAGTTTTCAAGTCCAGAATTGTGTTCTTCTGGTAAAAGGTACCGATTAAATATGGAGCTTTGGAGTGGTGCTTGGGATAGACTGTTACATTTCAGATTCCAAACCAGAAAGCATCTAGTTTTATGGAACATATTAGATATTAAAGAATTAGATTTCATTTTATGAAATTAAAGAATTAGATTTCATTTTAGATTTTAAAGATTCATTTTTAGATTTCATTTTTAGATTTTAAAGAATTAGATTTCATTTTATTGGCAGTCTCACAGTTAATGCTAATTTTTACCATCTGTGAGGGTTAGAACTTTGTTTTGTAAAATAAACAGGAGAGATGAATCAGCACATAGAGATCATACAAAGGCTGGGATCAGAACTTGGGTTTTACAGGTCGATATGTCCTGATTCTGCAGTCTCAGATAAACAAAACTGTATTAACAGCATGGGAAATTAGTACTACTATTTGCTGATATTCCAAGCTGCAGTATTTTTCATCCCTCTGGAAAAAAACAGGTCTTTTAGAACAAACCTAGTCACACAGCCACCATTAAAACATCCTCATGAGAAAGAGGCTGGTTTGTTTTGCATTATTTTCTGCTAAATAACTTGGTACCTTGCTTCCTTATAAGAGTCACTGCGTTTTTAGATATATTGATGCTGCTTTTTCAATTAAATTATCTCAGCACTTCATCACTGCATTTCTCAGAGGTCAGGACTAACAACAAGGTACTTTGTTGTAAGTGCTTTGCAGAAGTAGTGGAAAGGCAAAAAAACCCCAAATGGGTTCACTGGCAGTGTTAGTGCCTCTGTTTCAAGTACAAATTGTTTATAACCCATCTGTGCCACTAATGCCAAGGAATTATTTGTTTCATAAGGACTAGTTAAGGACATGATTTTCCCTGAAAGTCAGAAGATAAAAATTTAATGGAATGTAAACATGACTGCTTGGGTGAATCTTTATCTTTTTTTTTTTTTTTTCCCCCTCAATTTTCTTTCAGTGGTATTGAAAGAATGGGATTTCTTGACTTTATGGTACAGTTTTTCTGAGGTCTGGACAATTATTTCTGCCCTGATGGAAAGGAGAAAAAATGATGATATATCATTAAACAGAAGGGCAAAATTTTCTCCTGTATAAATATGGAGCAAGAACCTTTCCCAATGTGCTAAGTATTGGTACTTGTGGAGGCCCACCAGAATGACTGTGATCACCCTGTCAAGCAATCAGTTTCCACTGGTACAATACTGAAGCATACTAGTGCTGTGTAGCAAAATGTCTGAATGAATGCCTGTAAAAGCCATATGATGTCTCTTAGGAATTGTTCTTACTTTATTTGTTAGCTTAAAATAGCTGTTTTTCTATGCTTAGGTGATAAATTTGTAGTTTCAATTTTACAGGGTTGAGCTTCCCATTTTGTAGCTGACAATGGCCTTGTGGTGTTTTTTGACTGTCTATGGATGTAAAAAATAAAAAAAATAAGGGGCAGAAAAAAATAATATACCTTCCCCAGGAACTAGTGAGGTTTCCTTTCCTAGGAGTAAAACCCTAATTATTTCCAGTCATGTCAAAGGGAATTTTTCTGTGTTCTCTTTCAGCATACATTAAGATTCCTGGTTCTAAAGTGTTTCTGTTTGATCACATTAGGCTGATTAGGTGGCAATTAAGCTTACTGCTCTTTTTGAGCTCATGTTTTTTTCTCCTTTCTTTATGCTCCTGTCTTAGTGTCATGTTAATTTTTACCATTTTCTAATTTTTGGTGGTTCATCTCAGGGTACCCTGAAGAAAATATTGACCAAACTGTGTAGAGACTATAGATAATTTAAGGAACTTGAACTTGCTCCATGGTTTCTTACATGAAATGATAGAAAAATCTTGCTACAGTAATTTTTTGAAAATAGGGTTAATGCTCCTGGATCTCTTGAGAACAGGGAAGAGAAGTGACCAAAGAAAGAGTTTGAGAACCCTGTGAGCATTTGTGTAGAGGACTGAAGACTGGCTGAGGAGAGAAAACTTGAACAGAGAGTAGCTGAGAGTCAGGGCAGCTGGGAGGGATAAAGAGCTTGAAGCTGAGCAGGCAACAGGCAGTAGCAAAAGTGGCCAGGGAGAGTGTGTTTAGAGCCAGCTTATCATAATTTCCCTCTCCTTCTGAGAGGCAAAGAGAGAAGAGCTGCAGTGCTGAATTTTGTATCATAATCACAAAGACTTCTGGTTAAATCCTCTGCGTCCTTACAGCTCTGAGAAATGCTTCAGCCTCACTAGATGTATGTGATTATTGACTGAACATTTTGGTTGGGGGCATTTTCTCCTCATTCATCTCATGATGCAAAAAATTATGGGAACATATTTTTTTTTCCTTTCTTGCTTGACATCTTTCTTTTTGATAGAGCATTGGGTAAGAATGATGAAAAATTTAGTGCAACTATTTTGGGAGGGAAGACATTTTCTGCCTTGTTTTTCAGTAAGCTGAGGTGTAGGTAGCCTAGCAGACCCAAGTGCTGGTGGGCCCTTACAGCAGTGCGGGCCTTCACATGGGCCCTGTTGAATGGGAAAGACTTTGCAGGAAAGAAATCTCCTAGAGGCTGTCCCTGATGTATGACTGAGGGCTGTCTCCAGACTGTACTCCAGATAAATGGTTCTTCATGTGTTTTACTGCTTAGTGCATTTAAGGACTGTTTATCCCTGATCTACTTGTGTTGAACAGACCACTGAACATCTCTTCAGTGGGTATACCTGACAGATGTCTGAACTTTGCTACTGCAATAAAACCAGAAACATGCAGAAGGGACTTTTCTACCTCCCCTCTCAATGGCACCTGTGAGATAACCTATAAAAGGACCAGCTGCCAGTGTGCCTGAGAAGAAAAGCTGTATCTTGGAGCTACCACAATTACCTCCCTTTCTAACTTATAACTAGATTGCAGATGTATTGCAAGAAAGGCCAGACTGGAGTCACTAGGCTATTGGGAGGGAAGTCGGAGTGTGCATGGGCCAGGGACAGGGAAATTTGTATGCTGTGCTTTACAGCCCTATTAAACACAACATTAAAAAAAACCCAACAAAATCAAAATAAACCAGACTCATTTGACTGGCTGGTAAAATACTGATCTCCCCATGAGGAAGCAGAGCTGTTTTTTTATATTGACATAAAACTGTACCTCTACCAACGTTAAAAACCCCTCAATTTTATTTTTAAAGTAAGCTTTCAAAATTGCCCAGTTCAAAAGCATATGAAAGAAAGCCAAAGTTCACTTTTTTCCTTTTTCCATATCATTGAGATAAAGGCAGTTTCTGCCAACATTGAAATGAAGGGAACATTGATAGTATTCAACAAATGAACAGGGTTGAATCAAAACCTAAGTCATAAAACCTGAAAGCATGGAAGAACTGTACTTCATAATCTAGCTTTTTAGTTTTAATTAACAGTTAATTAAGCTGATAGTTAAGCAAGTCATTGTCATGTGGTGCAAGAGAAAGAGGTGATACTAAAGCTGCTGTAATAAATTTTAATAAAAGATGTCTGAATCTCACAGTATGTAACCTTAACCTTCCGAATGTTAGCACAGCTTTTGTTGCACAGGCTGAAAGGTTAAAAACTGTGGGGAAAGCTTCTCTTTGACAGTAAGAAACACCTGTTCTCACAAGATAGAATTTAGTGCATTGCTGGAAGAGACTTGACATTTCTAGCAAACAGTAACCTTGCTCAAATAAAGGAGAGGACACAATAATCTAAATGGAAAATTTTTGCAGCTCTCCTCAGTGATGTGACTCTGTAGGAAGAGGAGCCTACACTCTTAGAGCCACATCACCATCAGAAAATGCCCTTAGCTGAGTCAGTTCCTCCCAGGGGTGCCTTGTAACTAATTACATCCCTGCTGCAGGAATCTCAGATTTAGAGAAACTGGATTATGACAGTATTTTGCTTGATCCAAGTAAAGAGTTAATTTGGTCAAGTGGATAAACTAGCAAAGACTCAAAACAAAAACTTGTGAAAGAAATTTTTCCTTGTAAATATGACAGAAGTGTAATTTATATTGATGAGTGTTCACTTTGGTATTTGTTTATAGTGCTGTGGTGTCTTGTAAATGCAAAGAATGGGATTAATACCGTAGGACTGCAACCCTCAAAAATGGATGGGCAATCAAGTCCTAAACCTAATTTCCAACACAGCTCCTCTCCTCCTCTCCTTCTCTCCCCCACCCTCTCAGTATTTATACACTTGGTTTCCAACCAAATGAGGTGGGAGCTGAGATCCATATGAGCTGGATAGTCTACAATTTCTGTTTAATTTCTGATGAGCCACTGAAAGCATGATGAAGTAATCTGTGATTTGGAAGGTCTTATCCCAGAAGAACACAGTCATTAACACAGTAGTTTTTTCTTAAAACTTGTATTTTGTGCTCAGATACTTGATCATTCAAGTCATTTGAGTGACTGAATGCCTCTCTGATCTGGATGAGGCAGATGTTTGGTGATTGCTGTAATGGTATATCTGTTCTTCAGTGAAAATACTTCCTTTGATTTGTGGTGCAGTAAATAGCTTATCAATGCCTGGCACAAAATTGTTATCCTTATCTCTTTGTAGATGTGTGTCCCCTCTAAGCCTAATGGATATTTCAGATCAGTGATTGCTAACATAGTTTGACAAAGTAAACTGACTATCGTAACAAAAAATGATTGCTGCTAGTCAAGATATTACAGCATTAGTCACCTTTACTTTCTGATGTTTTAATGCCACTTTCAATGATAGATAATGAGGAGTGGTAGAAGGCAATGCATTGCAGCCAACAGAGTGGGTGTGGTTTTCTGATACCAATATTAACAGCTGTGCTTATACCATTAATTTCATTATTTGTTCACAGCTCCATGGTCATAAGGCAGTCAAGTCAGTGCCTGTTTTTTTTTTAAAGTGATAAATGCAGGTTTTCAAATCCACCTGGAACACTGACTTTTCAAATATGACTGCTGCACCTGAGAACTGTGCAATGTACTCTTTGCAATAGTTTTTGTCTTTTCAGAAGTAATGCGTTATAAGAAACTGAAACTGTAATTTCTCTGGATTTGAACCTTTCAGTTGATTATAAGCTCTGTTTGAAGTGTCATATATGGGATTTCTCATGTGTTGATTTGTTGGAATATAATTTAGAAATCCTACCTAATTAATAACTTTTTTTTGTCGATTTGGACGTCTGTCCACTTACCAGTTTTCACAGACTTGCAAGAGTTGACAAATCTTTGATATGTCTTTGTTGATCTTAAACTTACTTGAAAAATATAATGGGGAAGACACCATGCAAAAATCTAACAAAATGTCTAAAATTCTTTGCAACCAGACATAAAAGACTGCATCCTTGTAAGGTATCACCCCATGTCTCTCTGGCTTCTATATCTTCTCTTTCACAGAGAATAATGTAAATGCTTATCTGAGTTTTTATTTCTTTCTTTGTGGGTTTATTTGTTTGTTTTTTCCCCAGTATTGTGATGGGTCATAGCACTGGCAGCAGCAAGCCAGAAAGTTTCCTTTTTTGGGCATCTGCAGAGAGAGGGCAGCTTGCCAAACTTGTAAGCAGCACAAGCATCTGCTGCAAGACTATGTATGCCTGTGGTGAAAGATGTAATACATGTAATATTGAATACATGTGTATTGTATATGATACATGTAATAATGAAAGAGTACCTTTATTATCTACTGTCTCAGCAGTAACATAGCCATTTACTAGGGAGTCATATGATCAGGGACCAAATAGGCAAACTGATCTGTGACAAAATTATTAAAATTAAAAGCTAAGATTTTATGCTTGTTTAATTAATGGTCTGCAGTGCCTGAAGGTGGTTAATCATGATTTGCCAGAATGTTAAATAATCTTCATTTCCTTCTGTATATTTTGTTTGGGAACTGTCATGCGCGTCCTGCTGTCAGCAGATAAGCTGTGTTTCCTGTGTTAGTCAGGGAGGCATTTTGACCTGTCTTATTGGGTAGTTCGGAGGTGTAAGTTTGTTTTTTCTTTATTCCTTTTCCTTTTCGGGTAGTCTTGAGAAGCAACATGTACTTTGATTCTCCTACATATAAAGAAATCAAAGATTTTATATTCTCACAAGCAAGATGCTTGCAGATGCTTAGAACCACGTGGATACCTTTGGTCTGTTTGGTGATTTTACTTCAATCTATTGGGCTGGATTTTATAACCTGTTATGCTTCTGTTTCAGAGCAGCTTATCTGTATTACAATAGCATTTAGCTTTTAAGCAAGCATCCTCTGTATTACACTTTTGAAAGTACATGCTGTATAAGTTTGCAGGAAGGTTTTTGCCCAGCAATCAGTACGCCTTTCTTCCAAAATTTAATTAAAGTATTTGATCTTCTGTGTCTGAAGCTTTGCTTCCCCAGAAAAGTTTCAAACTCTGTGAGTGTGAGTTGTGATCCATTATTGGGTACTAATTCTTCTGGGCTCCACTCTGTGGGAAAGGGTGGACAGCAAAGTAATTACAGTAGCAAGTGTTACTTGTGACGTAAATGCTGTTTCTGGCCATTTATTGAAGCAATCTCTCAGCATGATGGCAAAACAGAAGTCAATGGTGCATGAACAAATAGGTCTTTGATATCAGTAGCAAACCTTCCCCACAATGAATCACATAAAGGGACAGGCTGCAATGGTGATGCCAAGGCGTTGCTGCTTTGCCAGGAGACTGATGGTAGGAGTCCTATAGTTGCTCTTTTGTTCTGACAATCCCTTGACATGAATTGTAATCCAGATGGATAAATTATCACTGCATATTTGTAAATTCTCTAGAATAACAAATCACTGACCAATTTGAACCACAGCTTTGTGATGGGTAAGGGTTACAGAATAGTTGAAACAATAGCTAGGTAGAAGTGGATTAAGGGGGCTTGTAACTAGCAGATATTGTGGGCAAGATGCTGTGTCATTTTTGTAGGACTGGCCTTATTAAACTAGGGATACTTAATGGCTCTATAAATCTGCACTAAGCCGTGAATCTGTAACACTAAAATATGTGCTTTTCTCTGTCTAAAACGGAATATTCTTCCCAGTTTCTTCGAGTGGTCTGGGTTCAAATGCAATGGTATTTTCAATGTCCTGTAGATTTTTGCAAGTTTTGCAGAAGCCCACATTCACAGATGGAGGCAGTGGCAGTCACAGTAGTGTGCAATAATATAAATACCTGGCTGTTTGCAAATCAGCATTTCACTGCCTCCAGTCTTCGCAGTTCCACAAAGCTTTGCTCCAAACAATTGTTCAGCAGATGCACAGTTAAGGAAAAATATACCATGTTGTACAATTTAAGCCAGAACATATCCCTGATCTTGCTGGGGATGAATCTTTTATAGTTTGTTCATTCTGAATTTTTCTCTTATTGGAGACAATAAGCTCAAAACCAGAGAATTCTGCCAACATAAAGTAGCAATTGACAAAGTTCAGTTTCCACCTCACCTTCCCAAGGTGCTGTAATACAGCACAAAGGCAAAGCTAAGGTTGTACTATGGGGCTTAAGAAACCTTTCCCAATTAAACACCATTATTTTGATGTCAGACTTTTGACTGATTATTGGGAAACATGGCTGTCATTCTTTAAAAAGCTTTGGGCATGGAATTAAATCTGTAGCATATCCATTTGAAGTGGAGAAATCTATCAAGTGAGTTAACTGCTGTGTAGATCTGTCTGTTCTTGCACAGCAGCATGTCGCAGTACACAGTCTACCAAGGTAAATGATGTCTTTGTGCAGTTTGCAAATATGACTTGTGATTTTTTTTTTAATGTAAATAGTTCTAGTGTATGAATCACACAGAAGACTGGATTTTGTTACTGTGAAAAAACCCTTTACATGACAATGTTTTCTCCAGTACTGTCTGTTACAGTAGCATAAAGTGCTTCTAGAATGTTACAGCAAGTAGGTATTTACATGTTTCCCATAACTATGCACAATATGAAATACAGCAAGTGTACTGTCTGGGTAAAAATCATATGATTGTACCAACCAAGCATAGAAATCAGCTTCCCAGATCACTGAGTACATATAGTGGAGGGTCAGCAAGTGACAAATTTTGAAAGCATTGCAAGTAAGTGAATTCAGGTAACTGAGAGACCATAAAACTGCTGTTTCTCATCAATTAATCACCTGTGTCTGTCCTTCTGATGTAGCGGAAATATGACTTCCTAACACAATGTACATTGAAATATATATGTATAAACTTAAGAGGTATACCTGGAGCAGTAACTTTATTTACCTGTTTTTACATGAAGCAACAAACCATACTCAGCAAAATGCTGAATTTTTCTGCAGTGTTTATACCCAGATTTTTTTGCATTATCTCCAGGGTCATATCCAATGTGTTGTGCAGACTAGAGCAACAAACTGACTTTCCTTCTGATGTTGCAGTTTGCAGAACCCATGGTTTGATTTTTGCACTGTTGTAATTTTCCTCAGAGTTCTTTACCCCATCTTCTGTCTGACTGCCTTAGTTTAAGCAATGCCTCATATCCCATAACTTATCACTCTTTTCTATTGATGACTCAGTCTGAGCACCAATGATTTTAGACTTCTGTGACTAAGCAATTTTCAATACAAATTGTAATTTTAAGCTAGATTTTGAAGCATTTAATCTTTTACACTTTCAGTCTTGTATGTGACAATGGTATTAGCAATGCAACAACCTAGTCTTGCTAATTTACTCACTTCATCCTTATGCTGATGTAATTCATTGTACCCAGGTAAAATATTTGCCCTGCAAATGAAATATCCTTAAACGTATGCGTAGGTATCATGTGCATGCATGTTTGTACATGTCATCAGCAAGAGGAAATACATACAGCATATACTGAGTTTTGGCTTCAAAAGTTCAAGAGTTTAAAGCATGTGAGAGCATATTTTACTTCCTCAGAAAGGTGACTGCCATTAATTTAAATTACATTGCTTCCCAGGATTCCAACTCTGAGAGTAGAAGGAAATTGCAGGTTCTCTGAATTTGCAGAAATGATCCAGAGAAGTGGATGGGCAGAGAAAACCCAGGTAGTCCAGAGCCCCACACAGAAAGATAGTCTACAAAACTCCATTTCTGAATCCCTTCTTACATCTGAGCACTATCACTTAATGCTTCACCAGGGTTGAAGCATTCCATAATAACTGGAATTACCTATGGTACTGTTCTGAGATATCTCCTGCCTGCTTCAAGACAAAGTTAAACGGAAAGCTCCGTGCTGGAAATAAACCACATTGACAACATTTTACACTGATCTCTTAAAATCAGAGTAAGTGGGACAGAAGAAGCCAATGCAAAGAGATATGTTCATATTAAAATAAATATGTTTTCTACTTGATTAATAAGCTTTTAGTTTTGGAAGGAAGACCTCCAAATTTTATTTATCAAAGAAACTTGTCAACTTGCATCTAAAATGTTTCACAACTGCGTTAATAAATTCAGTGCAATTTTGTGAGCAACCTTTTATTTCACGAAGATAAAGGATACTTCATCTTACAGAGTATATGCCAAGGGAGATTATGTATATTTCACCTGAATGTGGTTTCTTATAATCTGTAGTAGGTAAGGGACAGGCGACAGCG
>VWYI01001375.1:3121-59036 GCA_013399455.1 Anthoscopus minutus | reverse complement strand
AATTAAATATCCCTAAGTATATTAATGTCTTGCTTTAAAATATTTTGTGACAAATGGTCTCTAATATGAAGAACTCAGAATCCTCAGCAGTACTGTATGATTTAGAGATTAGTACATAGACACAGAAAAGTAGCAATTTAAATGTAGACCTTATCACCAGAAAGTAGGTGTTGAGCAAGAAGGCAAAGAGATTCCGAGATGACAAATTTAGTGCCTGGATATCCCAGCCAACATGCTATTATTGCCCTATTCTTTTCCCAGCAGACTACAAGAACTCAAGAGGCTGTAAAAGTGGAAAGGTTCTTTCAAAAATTTCCAAATGTGCGTTTTTATAAGTGTAGAGCAAATGCTTCATCAAGGGAAATAATAGAGCAAAATATTATATAAAATACATGTTGTTGTTGAATGGATGAGCCACAGGGATTTTTAGAGATCTATATCTTTTTGGGCCTTAATTACTAATGTAAGTCAGGTATAGGCCAGAAAGGTCTTTTTGTTTAAAACACTGTTTTGCCAAAACCAAGTTATGGGTTTGAGTCTAACTTTGAGTAAAGACACATATGTATTAAAGATATTGCCTTGAAAATTCATATATTAATTCAGATCATTACAGCAATATATGACAATGATAGAGCCATATTTCTGAAACTGCTTAGAAATAGACTGTTTCCTTCCAAGGAAGATTTCTACATCAAGTACTAATGCGCCACTCCTTGGTTTCAACTGGAAGGATCCTCATAAATTTTCTTAAAAATATATGAATAACTAAAAGGAAAAGGTTACATAAAATAACTAAAAGCAAAAGGGCTATTAGTCATATTATATCTTGGAAACAATCATTAACAATCATTTAATATGGTTATTTGAAGTCAGGCTGATTTCAGATTATAGATTACCTAGCCTGTGCCTAATTATGATAAAAATGTGCAAGGGCTGGCTTTTAAATGGCTTTTAGTTAATCATATTGAGAGTCACAGAAAATCTTGACTACCTTCAACTGAGATTTCCCTTCTCAATTTATTATTTTAAATCTTTTAATTTCTTTATCTCTTTATAGCACAATCTCATGACTTTACATTATTATCACTTTACATTTGATCTTCCTCTTTAGAGGCAGGTATAATTGTAGGTATTTTTGTAATACAATGCTGACAGAAATATTTGTAACTTGTCAGGATACATGTATTAAAATATATTTTTGTATAGACACATTTGACATATAAACATGTTGACATAGTTTTGTAACGAGTTTTTGCTCATGATATCTTAAGTGAATCAACAGATATGTATCAATGACTAAAACACGACTTCAAGAAGATAACATGTTATGGCAGCTAGACACAGATGTGCTGCAACCCATCTCATCTCTTCTAGAAAAGCTATGCCACCTTCTAGAAAGGTTTTGCCACATATGCAAAACATAAGCACAACTTAATCTTGAATTCTGACAACTCACAGAAATGTTCCTTGCATGAAACCCATGGCCCATGGTCTATTCCCAAAGGACCATCTGTTCTTCAAATGTAGGAATTTATAATAGCAAGAAAGGTACCTGATCCTCAAAAACTCTTGCAAAATTCTTCAGTCTGGACTGTTTAATGTGCACAGAGGGTCTCAGGGTCTGGACAGCTGTCTTGGAAAAGTGCTGAGCGCCTCACTGTTACCCCAGGCTGCCACAGCAAAATGCTCAGTATTGGACCTCCTCTCCCCACATAAACTGGAATCCCTAGTACTGACTGTCTCTGACACAATCTTCCTTTAGCTTAGCTGAGTTCTCAGAGACATCATGTATTGCATTACATCTTCCTTCTTCTTTATTCTTTAAAGGAGTTAGAAACCGATTCAGAGACTGACCAGCAAGTGAATAAATATTCTGGTAGCTGAGGACGGTGATTTGTGATTTGTAAGGAGCAACTAACTGAGTGGACTTTTTTCCCATCTCCTCTCATATGCAGTCAAACAAACTGGTGGGTTTACACTGTTCCCAATTAAAATGTGGTGTGAATTAACACCTTGATAGAGAAGGACATCTTCCACCTTTTTACATGGCCTTTTCAGCCACTCTAGACTTGAAAACAAAAGCATTCATTCTTATATTGATATTTCTTTAAGTTTTTTCATTATATTCATGCTTCATACTCAAAAACAGTTCCAGTAAGAGAAAAAAAAGTGGAAATGGAATTAAATGTGTATCTAGTAATGATACAATTTTTATAATGTAAAATATATATATGCATATTATTGTCAGCTTACATAAATTGAAGCATATATATCTATTTAGATACTAATATGAATATGTGTGTATACAAATATATTTTTCAGGGATAATTTTGAGAAAAAAATATTTTGGCTATTTGACACTAGGTTAAAAAGTTGGAAATTTATAAATTACAAGTTAGAAGTTTTGAAGATTTTACTTCTTTTGAAGACTGAAGATTTTACTTCAAATAAGGGAATACATCTAGTAATTTTTAAATTAATACTGATGTACTCAGGATTGATGCTAACAAAAACCTTTCATCCACCCATAAAATTCCTGGTAGATTATGTACTCTGTTTTAACATATGATTTTAAATTCAGCAACAAAAAAACATAGCTCATAGCTTTATTAAAATGCAATATGTATGTTAGCTGTTATTTTATAATTTCCAGTGGGAGTGACTGATGTCTTCTTTTTAAATTATAATTAAGTTTTTAAATTTTTAATCCCACTCATAAAGTAGCAGTATAACTCAGCATTGCCTGAACCATTTTGTCTTGTGAGTTATAGGGACTTGGTGTCTATAAATTTGATTGAAAATGTGTAATTATGTCTTATCAATCCTCCCTGAAAAATAACACATAGACAAAGCTTAGAGAGTAGTGGTTAGATTTAAGAAAACCAAATTTTTTGTTTTAACCTATAGGAGTCTACACCTTTGTTCAGAAATTTTCAGCCTGTCAAGGGTTAATGGAAGGAAATAACATTGTGATAACAATATTGAGACTTGGTTGATTGGTTGGTTTTCTTTTCTGGCATCAGCATATTCATCATCTGTTTACTGAGTAAACATTTGGAGAAGTCACTGCATAGCCAATCTAAACAATTCTGAATAACTGTCGTTATCTAAAGATGTAACTACAAAACAGCTAGATATCCTAATTACATAATTCAGCGATCCATGCCATTCCCAAATGTTCTTTGCCAAGCAGACAGATCTAAAGGAGTGATTTACAAAGGAAGCTAGTAAACCCAGAGAGCTCCGTATTGTACAGGTAATCGTCTTTCACACCGTAATGAAGGAAAAGTCCTTCTGACTTCAGCTTTATTTCAAGGGCTTCTGCTTATATCAAGAGTCAAAGCCAGTAATGGTCTTGTAATCTGAGAAATACTATCATGGTTTTTGGTTTGCTGTATTTTTTCCTTCAGTGCGTGGTTTCGGCCACAGGCCTCCCTCTCTGCTTATTCCACCTGACTTTCACATGCTGATATTGCATCTAGTGATAGCGTGAGACTGAGACTTCTGCTCTTCCATAGTACAGCTGACTCCAAACCTCACAAAGAAAACAAAGTTTGAATAACTGAATGTCTGTTGGTTTTAACATTAGACATATGCTATTCAGAATACCTCAACCTGTGACACTAGTTATAATTTCCTTGGCCACTATGTGTATTCTATTTCTTTTATTAAGTTGTTTTATCCTGACTGAATTAAGAAGAGCAAAACAAACAAACAAACCAACAAACCAAAAAAACCCCAGAAGAAATGAACCAACAAACAAAAAACCCAATGACAAAAAATACCCCTAAACCCAACATCCAAACCTCAAGGGATTGACTACTGTAATGTTCCCACATCATCACAACTCTAAAAATCATGTTGATTTTTATGTGGTAAAACAAAATTCATTTGTGTAGGACCTGCATAAAACTAATACAGCCAGTGAAAGCTGATTTGCACAGCAAGGCTTTTGTTGTGGCAGGGGATACTGGGCTAGCTTTTGTGAGAAACTGCTAGAAACTTCCCATATGTCAAACTTTGTCACGTCACCAACACTACAAAAGTCAATGGGTGAAAAGTGAGATGCAGAAAATTCTGTATTACTAACACAAAACAAATTGGTTTTTTTGTGCTTTTATATTGAGGAAGGCCAAAGATAGGCAGATTGCCCAGAGAGGTTGTAGTCTCCATTCTTTAGAGATATTTAAACTTTCCTGAATATGGTACTGAGAAACTCATCTACAAACAGGAGTGTTATTAGATCATCAATCCCTCTCTAGTTCCCTGACTTTGAAGTATTGTGGAGTTGCGTGTCTGTAAGGCCAACTGGAAAGATCCAAATGCTCTAATACTTTTGTTAGTATTCAGCAAAGTTTCATTGGTGAAACATGTTCTCATAAATACAGATAAATCATAAATAGATAAATAAATAAAGACAGATGTATGAACACAGAATGATGCCACAATTTTACAGATTATGAAAGCTTCCTGGTGGCAAGTATGAGGAACTGAACAAGTCTCTTGTTAATTGGACAATTTCAAACAAAAGTGCTTCTAAAAATTTATACATGTTCATTTATCTCTCAGTGGTTTTGGTGATGGGAACTGGATGTGCATCTAATGAAAAGGTAATTTCCTTTTTGTAAGTAAGTTGTATGATTCTGTAATGGCTAAGAATCTGGTCTATTATACCTTCTTGTTTGTTAATTTAGATTTTTATTTTACTTTATTTTTCTCTTTTATCATGTATTTTATTACACTTCTACATAATTTTTCACAAAGAATATGAAAACTTCATCCGTCTCCTGACATATTCACTAAGATCTCTATCTAAGTAATCATTCAATGTCTGAAGAGACTACATAATATGAAGTTGAAAAGGATCAAAATGTTTTCATATTACTTGTAAGATATTGATAAATGTAAGAGTTAAAGCAGTGTGGAGAAAAATAGGCACCGAAGAGTCGCTATGCAGTTAGTGCTCTCCAAAGAAAGAACAAAAAGGGTATTCAGATAGAAAGTAGAACAGAGGAACCAGCCAAGGCTCTTACCATTGTAGTATTTGCTGTTACTTCAATTCTTCAGGACAAGCCCTGTGGAAGCATGTGTGGGAAATATCCAGACCAAACCCCAAAGGGCAGTGTTTTCCATAGTATAACTCAATATTCTATCAGTCTTTTTTTTTCTGTACTTTTAACATTTCAATTTATAACAAAGTACTTTATTTAATCTTTTAAAGAAATATTAAAAAGTCTGAACTTTAAAAAAAATCTTGGAAGCAAGAGGTGTTTTCAATGCAAAATGCATAATCTATTGTTCCACATATTTAGCAATAGTATTTTAATTTTATGTCAGTAAAAACCTACTTGAGCAAATGTATTTACCTTTCCAAATGATAAATTACAATGGAAAAAATCTGTCTAGTTAAAAAACATTATAAATAACCTTGAATATTTTCTATGTTGAATATTTTCTAGTGTGAGAGCCTGAACATGTAGAGGATTACATATCCTTAGACGTAAAAAAGAATTTATTTATGCTACACAGATCTGCACAGATCTGCATGTGATTTTCTCCTGTTTTTCTATAATATTCCCATATTTTTTATAATGTGTTTTCTAAAATATATATAATAACTATATAAATTTTAGATATTATATATTAATATATAATATATATATATATATGAAATATACAGGTGCCTCCTTTATATTTCACTTAACAGTCCTGTGGAACAGCTAGATACGTAAGAGTCTTCAGTTTTGAGTTTCAAATAATTGAAAATCCTCAAAATATGTGGGCAAAAGTCAAAGGGCCAAGAAACCGACACAGCTTTTCCTGCACACAGCGACAAAAACCAGAAAGGGACATGGTCATCATCTCGGAAAAACTAGTAACATATGTATAGTCTCAGGAACCCAGCATGAGAAAGATTTTGCATAGCAGCTTTGTAATCTAATCTCTTTTTTTTAATAAGACTTTTCAAAAATGACAAATTCTACAGAGTGGATCAGAGCTATACATTGTCATTGGAAGGGACTGACTTATCCTACTTCCTTGCAAAGACAATCAGCTTACAAAGTCATTATTTCCCCTTAACAGAGATATCACATGAAATGTGGAGAGAAAGCACCATTTGACTTCTGAACTGCCATTCTGTGACAGTTATTAAAAGATCCTTTCTTGTTCTAAGGACCCCTTTTTTTGAATTGTATGGCTTGATGTTCAACACTTTAAATTTCACCTTTTAAACTTGAAAAATGTGAAAATAACACAGAACAAAGTTCTTCTGAAGTCTGAGCTCTACAAATGAGCTTGTTTTCTCTCTAAAAAAGTTGTGAGAGAAAGCTGCAAAAGGAAAAATAAGAAAGACTGTAGAATTCTAAGCTGTATTCAAGGGAGAGAGCTTCTTTTCCATATTAACCCATGTTTCATACTCTAATGGATTTTTGTGCTGTCAGCAGAAGTATATTTGGAAAGGTACGACATAGTGTGCTACTTTTCTATTCTTCATTGTTTTGTTTACAGGTAATCTCATATTTGTAAAACAAAGATGAGGTATGGGATAAACTTAAGTTCTGTAGGAAAGAAATACATTGCCACAGATCAGAACCATTGGGTAATGTGACTATATACAGCAACTCTAATTGAAATGTAGAGATTTTGAAGATATTTGTATTGTATATTTTCCTATTTAACTTTGATTAAAAGAAACGCAAAAACCCATACTTATAATAACACATTCTTATAATAATTTCTGATGATCAAACACAGTGTCTGGAATAGAATTCTTTCTATAAAATTGGTGATGAGTAATGGCCAATATAGCCTTAATTGCATGTTGGTGTTGTTTTCCCAAATCTACAGTCTCATAATCATAACACAGTAAAGGTGGGTTTTTATAACTTATACTGAAAAACTTGTATAAATACAAATAAAAACTAATGCAACCAGGATCAAAGATCATAGAGGGATTATATAACTGTAAAGTCCAAAGACTCCTCATATTTCTCCAAACAAACTGCTAGAATATCAATGGCAATCCAGGTAAGAAGTCCAAAATTATATTAAAAACCCACAGTACACCTTACTGAAAATCAAGTTATTTCCTGCTATTCTTGACTACTAGTGCCTGCTAATTGTACACCTGGAGTAATCCTCATTCTAAGGCTTATAATAATTGACAACAAACATCCTTTCTCTACAAAGGAATGAAAAAGTTCTTCCAATTTACTTGTACAAGAAAAAGAAAAATGTTTCATATGTTCCTAGAGTCTTTGAAATCCCTGCCCTATTAAGAGATATTTACTGTTCTGCAGTAGGAACTTCTGGTTCATACTGTACAATAGAATTGGAACTTGAAGCTTTGGGAGTGTCAAAAAATTCCTTTGAAATTACTGACTGCAAAATCTTTTTAAAGAGACCTTATTCCATGAAAAATTTGTGATTGGTAGGACGCGTAGACTTGACATTCAACTTCTTTTTGTATAAATTTTGGTGGGTTTTGGAGTGCTTTTGTCAATTGGTTTTTGGGGTTTTCAGAGGGGGAGGGGAAGGTTATTTTTTTGTTGCTTTTGTTGGAGCTTTTTTGTGCCAAATTTGTGTCTTCCATGACACAAATATTTCCAGTTTTATACATCATGCTGGAACTTATTTTTTTACTTACTCTATTATTATTTGCCTTCGTTTAAAACAGTATTTTAATGTCAAAAGTTGTTTTCCATGGTCCTTATTTAATTTTCATTAGAATACAACAGTACATTTTTTTTCTGCATTGCCTTGACTTGCAAATAATGACAGAAGCAAGCTGAATTACTTTCTTTGTGCAGTCACTGGGATTCTAAACATTTTAGATAGGATCAATTATAAGAGAAATTTGTTAAATAACACTTTGTGAGAGGTTCTTAGAAAATGTCTGAAAGTGACTAGAGAATACATAGCATTCACAACAGCTATTTCTGCTTTGGTTTTTAAGAGAAGGTCAACTTAGTTGAATCCTCCACAAAATAAAACTAGCTAATGAGCATCTGCAAACTTGTTCTTGTTTATTCAATTAGAATTTTTATCCACTGGTCAGCATCTATGTATGAATCCCTACAGGTATTTTACCAAATCTTTCCATAAAATCAATGACATGTGATTTCATGTGAACTAGCTCCCTTGAACTGCTTGTGTACCTGAAGTAGCTTTAATAATCTGTCCTGGGAAAACTATAATTGGTTTCAAAAATATGAGAATGAAGTGAACATTTATGTTTCTATCTAATGTGGTGCATTTAATTTCACATCCTTTTATTATGATCTGCATAGCTAGGACAAAGTAGAAATGCCTGCTTTCATATTAATGTCTGCTGGAAGAAGTCAGTGGAGTATAGCCAGTGTAGGCTTTTGAAGCTGAGTTCTTGCCCTGCCTTATTTTCCATTTTTTCCCTTAAGGACACAGATCTGTTGTTTAAATGAAAATGTATAAACACTGTTTTCTCTATGCACAAATCCAGTTGTCTAGCAATCTATGCTGTCTGAAGATGCATCTTCAAAATCCAAAGGGAAATAAAAATATTTTCCCCAAGGCTTTCAAGGAGCATCAGAACGCAGATTTTTTTGTAAATTTAGAGATGAGAATGCTATTATTCTCCACTGTGACATGAAGGCACAGAAAGATTGCTGTGACTAGTACTTTAGATTATCTAGGAATGAAAAGAAAATATCAAGGGACAAAAGAGAAAGCTTTCAGTACTTGAAATGTTGACCACTACTCAGGTATCATAAAACTGCCAGGATGGAGAAGAAAGAGAATTAGCATGAATTGGTGAATGAATGCCTGGATATAAGACAACAAAATGAGAAGGAAGTGAAAGTCGTAGGAAAGTTTCAAACAGTAATGTGAAAAGATATTTATCAGATGGCTGGATAAAGTGTAATTGAGGATCAACTGTCCAGAAAATGTAGCTGCAGTTCCAAAGTATTTGCAAATAGTAAGTTTTCTTGGACTCAGAATATTTTTTATTTTTACACAGATTTCACTTAAGCTGCAAGTATAATAATTACAAGCATATAAAGTCAGAGTAATTTACAAGAAATTTTTTGGTGCTATTTCCACAAAGTCTGCATAGAAGTAAAACTTTTATTTTTCATATTATCCTCAGACTTCAGGTAATTTCCAACTAGGAAGTACTAGTTGTTTCACTGTATGGATACAGTGACAGAAGATCAAACAAAACAATACTGTGTCACCAGATAGACATAATCAATGTGTTTTAAAGTGAGAACCATTATAATTTCTTCAGATTTACTTGCACTGTGAAAAATGCATTTCCAAAGCACATTGACATCCAAGACAGTATTCAATTAAGTGTTCAAGCTAATAGGTAGCAACAGTCTACAGTATGTATCAGTTTCACCTAATTTTAGATATAGTACGGTTTACGGTTTTATCTTATTGTTCAAATGGCAAAGCTGATGGGGGTTAATAGCATTCAGTTAAGGTCAAGAGAGACAGACTTTATTCATGAAAGAAATTGTAAGGGTCACAAGTCACTAGCACAAGTTTGTGGAAGACAATAATTTTCTTTACAGAAAACAATTTTTCTTCTAAAATAAAATAAAAATAAAAGTTTACCTTTTGAAGATAGAAGTGTGTTATTGTAAATGAAAGAAACAGCCAAAAGCTGAAAGGTTTCTGGTCAGATTGAATAGTCCAAACTGAAAACATGAAGCTTCCAAATTTATTCTTGCAGTAATTCCATGACAGCAGTTTTTGGTGTTCAATGAAATTTCAGTGTTTAATGTATTTACTTCAAAAATAGGGCAGAGAAAGATTTATTCTAATTGCAGCAAAAAAGTGTCACAGAAGTGACTACAGAGTTCAAAGCTGAATGTGGAACGTAGACTTATCAAAGAAAATTGGAATCAGCTTAAGATTTTCAGCAGCACAGAAAGATGTATGTCAAATAGGAAGTCATAGAATCATAGAAAGGTTTGAGTTGAGAGGGATTGTCAAAAACCATTTAATCCTATCTGCTGCCACGACTGCAACCATCTTTCATGAGACCAGGTTACCCAAACACTCCTCCAACGTTGTCTTGAACACTTCCAGTTGTGGGATATTACAGTGTCTCACCACTGTTATCATAGAATATTTCTTCCTCCGGTTCAATCTAGATCTATTTCCTCATGAATTTCAAGCTATTGCACTGTGTCTTGTCACTACAAGTCATGGTAAAAAGTGCCTCTTTGTCTTTTTCATAAGACCCCTCTAAGAAATGGAAGGCTGCAATAATTTGTCCCTGCATATTTCTTTTCCCCAGGCTGAATAACTCCAACGATCACAGCCTTTCTTCATAGGAGGCGTATTCTAGCCCTGTGACTGTTTTCATGGCTCAATCCTAGACCATTTTCAACCGGTCCATATCCTTCCTGTATTGAGGACTCCAGAGACAGATGCAATTCTCTAGCTGGGGGCCAGTTTTCTCTAAGGTAATATAGTATCTTAGGAAGAATGATGACTTCTTTCAAGAACAAAATTGTCATTTATTCCTTAAAGATGAATAATTGTCAGTGTTCTTCTGCACACTGAGAAGTGAGAAGTGCAACAACTTTTCAAGGTCACTATAGTTATATTTCACATATACTTTCTGTTTTCTTATTCTGCTTTGTGATTTTTAAGTCTACTAATCTTACTCCCTAAAGAAAGAAAAAAAAAAAAGAGAGCTTTCAATATAATTACTATTAAATCTTCATATGACTAATCATGTTTCCTTAAAAATTAAGAATAACTTATTGGAAATATATACGTTGAAGGCATCTTAAAAATAATCTGAATTAGGTTTGTGTGGTGAGTTTTTCTAGTGACAGGCGTGACTTCTAGAAGCTTCTCACATCAGAGCCAATGTTAGGTGGCCCTGAGATGAACCTATGACTGGCCACAGGGTCAAGATCATCCAAGTAGCTACTCTATGATAAAGTATTTTAGAAAAGGGGAAAAGACCTGTACAAGTTCCACTAGAGAAAAGAGGAGTGAGAATTTGTGACTGGAACAACCCAGCAGACACCAAGTGGAGAAGAAGGGACAGGAGGTGCTCCAGGAACTAGAGCTGAGGTTCCCCTGCAGCCTGTTGTGCAGCCCATGGTGAAGCAGCTGTGCCCCTGCAGCCCATGGAGGAGCACAGGGATGCAGAGATCCACCTGGAGCCTGTGGAGGAGCTCACATAACAGGTAGATGTCCAAAGGGGACAGTGAGGCATCGGAAGCCTGTGAGAAGAGTTTTGTCAGAGGCTGTGGGCCTGACGACAGAGGAGCCGAGGCTAGGCAGGTTTGCTGACAGGACTTGTGATTCCAAAGGGGACCCATGCTAGAGCAGCTTGCACCTGAAGGGACCCACAATGGGCAGCCAAGGGAGAATGCAGGCATGTGGGAACGACCAATACAGAAGATGTTCACAGAGTATTCTCTCCTGTGGGAGGGGCCCCAAATGGAAGTAGAAGAAGAGTGTAAAAAGGAACAAACATCAGAAATAAAACTTGATGAATTGACCACAACCCTCTTTACCCCTGCACCACAAGGAGGAGGAGGGAGACAAAATAAGAAATGAGACTGAGTGAGGGAAGAGAAGAGAGTTCTGGGGAAGGTGTTTTTAACATTTAGGCTTATTTGTCATAGTCTTACTCTGTTTCTGACTAGCAGTAGCCCAGTCTGGCTTTGCCCATGATGATAATTGGTGTATAATCTCCCTGCCCTTATCTGGACCCATGAGAATTTCTTTGTATTTTTCTCCCCTCCCCAGCTGAGGAGGTAGATTAACTGAGTTGCTTGGTGTCTGTCCTGGGCCAATCCACCATATAACTATATGCCATTACACAATTTTAATTATACAAAGGCGTGGAAAATTATGTATGCTATTGCGTATTTCTTTGCAAGGTACCTGATGAAGTAAGCTCAACCGCTATTTGTCTGAGACAGAGATCAAAGCCAACCATGTTCAGTGGTGAAATGCACAGAAATCTAAAAAAAAAAAAAATTACATGCCTTAGGAGCTTGCTTCACATTCCCTTTTCACACAGATATTAAAAAAAGAACCTTTTTTGTGCCTGCTTAGTAAAGAATTTGCTTATATTTCAAGATCAAAACCAGTAATTTTTTCAGAAGTGGTTTGAAATACACTACTTGTTTTTTATTTTTATATATGATACCACACTTATTTTTCTTTAATCCAAAAGATTTGATCAGTATTAAAGACCACTTACCTTAAAACTGAATGTCGAAGTACTACTTTCTCAAAATTAAAAATCTTTAAATATTACTGTCTGAACAAAAGAACTGCAGTTATCATAATGCACTCAGAGTACTGTAGTGAGCTCTCTCAAGTACTACATACCATTTAAACCGTAAGATTTTTAACAGTAATGCTCTAATTTTTAAAGTCATAGATAATCTTCTACCACTGTCATAAATATATATTTTTGAAGACAGAATATTAATACACATTTGTAATGGTCATAATTCTGCCTATGAGATTATTGTTATATTTAAATACTGTTTTCACACAGTAAGCAATTATAATATGAATAACCAGAGATAGATCCTCAAATGAGGATCAATTTAGAGATGCATTGGAGTAACATTTAAAAAAAGAAAATGTTTCAGGTCAGAAGCAAAACAAAGAAAAGTAGCATTGGGAGAAGGAGTAAGTTGCTCTTCTGATTCACTGTTGCCTTTAAAAAGAGAAGGTTATCTTGTAATTATCAAAGTAATTTCCCCCAAAACGTGTCCCCCTGATATGTGTCCATTTGAAGTGCTATTCCTACTTTTGTGTCTTTTATTGTAAAAATTATTTTAATGAACATAATTATGTAAAGTATTCCATTGGTACTCTCTTGCTGTAGTCCAGAGGTTAGTCTGTGAGTTCAGTTAAAATAAGTGTGAGGCCACATCCCTCAGAACTGGGGATACAAATATTGTTCAATCAAAATTCTCTACTGACTCATTAAATTCTCAGAAAATCCTTTGGATGATTTATGTTTGGAATCAATGCCATATTCCTCTTCATTAATATAGTGAATCTACAGTCAAAGGTATGTAAATGGTTACATTTTTTTATTTTATTGTGATTTTTATTCGATAAACATAGGAGTTTATAAAAATGGCAAAGGATTACAGGTTAAATGAAAAAATATGATGAATAGGTATTCCTTTTTTCACAAATTCCTAAATTTTTTATTTTTTATATTTAGCTTCCTGTGGGTAAGCGAAAGAAGAAAATGTACTCTCTTCTAAAGTATAAGTACCCATACAGAAAATCATTGAAAGTCTTTCCCAGGAAAAGAGATCATCTTACAAAATTTTTATATCTTTCTCTTTGGTCAGGGAAGAAAAACGCAAACTTTGCAAATATATTAAAAGTGTGACCTAAGGATCTTCCTGAGTATCTCTGTTTGATAAGAGGTTCTGTACTCCCACAGAGCCTTGCCTGCCTTATTACTCCCACCTGCCTCCCTTTGACCACAGTCTAATATACTGAATTACAGTAGAGTGAAGCCTCCAAGACACTAAAAATGAATAAATAACTACACATTTATCTATGATCTTACAGAAGCAAGGAACTAATTATAGATATCTTCATATTATATTATCCTACATTTTTCCTGGTGGATGTAGACATGTATCCTCCTCTCCTTAAGTTAAACTATTAAAGAAAAGCTTTGTCTTAGCTTTTTATTCCCCTGGTGAATTTTTCTGAGTGAATTCTTTCCATAGCAGAAAGAATAATCTTTTTGCTTTTATTTTGTTCCTTTTTTTTTCTTTTATTTTTTTACCATAATGGTTGACAATATTGCTTCATTTTTAAATGAAGCCTGTTGGATAAACTTACTGAGCTCCTAATCTTGTGATACTCTTTTTATGTTGATTGTCGATAGGGAGCAACATTTAAAGATGGGACTATTTTCCCAAATTGTATCACAATTCCTGAGTTCTTACAAATTCGGAATCAAATGGAGAGGCAGGAAAAGCAGCTGAAGTGATTATTTTGTGCTTTTTGGTCTGGTGCTCTAACAAAATAAATGGACAGAAAAGCACAAATCATGATAGTTCATTTATATATAAGGCATCTAAACAGTAACTATGAAAGCAGCCTTTAGCCATCTTGCACTGACATTCTCAATTGAAATATTTTTTCTTGAGAAAATTAAAAATTACTTAAGATGAAGAAATTTAAAGAGACAAAAGTAACTAAGAAAGGTGTTAGAAAAGCAAAGGTTATGTTTTACATCAGTATACATCTGTTCCACTCCACCTGACTTAACATCTACGGAAGGCAGAGAGACATGGGGTAGTTTAAGTGTAAGTCTCATGGTAAGTGCTGGTTTCCCTACATTCTTATATCAGAGACTTTAATGGGACACAGAGGAGAAAACACAGCAAGAAAATAGAACAGAACTTTAAAACTGGGCCCTAATCCTCCATTTGGTCTTTTTCTGTCTAGCTACTAGTAAATCCTTTTCTATCTCCAAAAGAAAGTAAATGTTTCACAAGTAGTTCCCTATCTCTTCTGTACTGATGCTTGTAACCCTGGTAGGATAGCTTCCAATATACTGACCCATTTCCACTTTCATTTTTAAGATGTAAATGTTCCAGCATGCACACCGTTGAAAATGAGTATTATCTAAATACTCTTAAACTCACTATCTGAAAATGTAAAACTCTTATTGAAAATTTTAATCCAGCTGTATTTTGATCAGAAGCTTGAGCTGACTGTGAGCGTAACTGTATGTGTATGTGTATGTGTATGTGTAGATATATGCCCTGTGGTATTTTTAACAAACAGAAGAAAAAATAATAAAAGAAGGAATGACGTTTCAGAGTGCCAGCTGATGAAGGGGAAAGACTGTTACTGCTCCACTAACACCCACTCCCACCCTATCATGCACCACCCACCAACAATGCTGCTTTATTTAGATACCTATTGGGAAAAGGAAAAAAGTACACAAAGATATGTACATTCTGCATGTATCTACCTTTATCCATACATACAGAGATACTTTTAAATCTTATTGCATGAAGAAATGCCCTAATAACATGAGGCTCAGCCTGCTTGTAGCAGTGAAACACAGCAGGTGTCCCTGAATGCATGGCTAGAAGAAGCCTGAGGAGCTCAGGAGCACGACAGTACTAGGAGCCCCAGGGGAGTCACATAAACGCCTGTTTCCTGACAAAGAGCTGTGTAACAACCTAATGAAGCTACACATAAATAACAGCAAAGGTGGAATTGTCTAATATCTAAAACAACAAAAATGTGCAGCTTTTTTTAGTGGGGATATAGTTACACTGGTCCCACTTCTTCGGAACTGCATGTGAAGAGCTTATTGTTGCGCTGTCTTGTCCTACAATTTATTTGAATGTTCCTCATTTGCTACTGCACATTTATTCCACGGCATGCACCAGAAATAATTGTAAACTATAAATTTTATAAAAGAAAAACCATTTTCTGCCTTTTTTTTTCTTACTTACATAATTCCTTCCAATTCCTCCATACTGACTTGATTTAAGGCAACAGGACTTAAGGAAATGGACAGCAAAAATTATTTCCTGCATGCTGACAAGCACAGTTTTCAACGGAACACATATGATCAGCCCTAGTTGTAGTGTCCTGTTGCGGTGTGGTTTTTATATCCCTTTTATGTTATTATGCAGTTAATGGTTTGTTGTATGGTTATGTACGTTCACTTTTTGTAAACTTTGAAAAATATGTTAAACCCCTCACTGGATGCCTATATACCTTCCCCAGAGGTGTGCATTCTCCCTTGTTCCACCCAGTTACATGTCTCAACCTCTCCCCTATTTCCAGAGTGTTCCCTGTCCATCAGGCCTTCACCCCTCCCCTGAACACAGCCCACTCTGGAATGCCCCTAACCCTTGATGCCCCAATGGACTCCTTCCCTGTCATTCCTGAGTCCCCTCCTCACTGCACCCCCAGGATTGGCCCTAGACCCCAAACCCCCTCCCAGTTGGAGAGCCAACCCCTTTGTTTACTCAGTTGTACATGAGAGACTGCTTTGCCCCTCCTCGGGGCTCTCCAGAGCGGCTTGCCCTTGGAACAGGTGCCATAAACCTGTTTCCTGCCCCGAACTGCTGCTTGTGAGAGTCTTCCTTTCACCTTCTTACCCTCTGATAGATTGTGAGGCTCAGAGAAGATTGCTGAGGCTGAGGAGCCATCAGCAGCCCCCTAGGAGAGGTCTCACCACCTCGAATGCTCCACCTAGGAGGCTTGAGGGAGCCCTGACTGAGGGAGAGCAGCACAACAACCTGTGTTGCCTCCTTTCGGCGGGCCATTTGTGCTGCTGCCAGCGGTGCACAACCCTCTCCTTTCTGGGCATTCCGAACTAGCCTCCCCTCGTGCACCCCCTCTTCAGCCAGCAGGTGACCCCCAACGTGGGGCTTCAAGAAGAGCTGCGACAGCTCCTCAAAGCCCTGCGGAATATCCAGAGAGAAGGGGTCATGCGTGCCATCTACCTCGGGTGAGCAGATCCTCGTTGTAGAGAGTGGCGCTCCCTGGGGATTGGAACCCATTCCAATCGGCACCTGTCGGCGGTTCCAGAATCAAAAGGACAAGGAAAACCGACCATCTCCAGTCCGGTGCAGGAGAACAGTACGCCCCCAAAGCAGGGGACTTACTGGGAGTGGTAGGGCCCACATAGAGGTAAAAACTGCATCCAGACTTTCTTTTGTTTCCCCTATCTTTAGTTTTGGGTCACTCTCTCGGCAAGGTTGGGTTCTACTGACAGAGGAGTGGGGAGGAGTTGGGTTGTCTGGTGTGAGTGGGGTCCCCAAGTGAGTGACGGGGGGTTGTGGCAGTCCAAGCCCCTGTGTGTATGTGAGGATTCCATCAGATTCATGTCAGAATGGGTGTGAAACTGTCGGTGGAGCAGAAAGGAATGTTTTCCCAAGTTGTGGGTATCCTTGAGGGTGGGAAAAAGCAGTTCTCTTAAGGGGTGTTGAAGTGCCTTAATAGGTGTATCTCTTTTCAATTCCCTGGAGTGTCCCTGACGGAGGTCACTTCCATCCCATTCTGGGACAGAGTGGGATGGAAGGTTACTTCCATGTTCCAGGCTGGGGACAAAAGCGTGGAAAGGTATATCCTGCTCATGTTGCTAATTTGGACAGCACTCGTGATTCAAAAAGGAGATGGGAAAAGGGAGGGAAAGGATCCAACTAATAACGGCAAAAGGGTTCCAGTTTCCCCAGTTGATCCCTATTCCCCATCTTTCCCAAATCCCACTTTCCCTTCAGGGAGGATGTGACAATCTGAAATTTCTACGAGACCCCGTGAAGCTCACAACTGTTCCTCAAGGTCGTCGTACCCCCCTCGATCGCCTCGTCTCCGTTGGACTGATCACCCGGTGGAGACTCCTACCCAAAACCCTCCTTTCCCAGTTAAGTCTCCCAACTTTAATAAAGTTGTAAGGTTCTCCGACCCCCTTGTTGAGTCTACCCTGAGCCTGAGTCCTACCCATTCTCCCCGTCCCTCGCCACTTCTCCAGAGGGGAGAAAACAGTTCTCCCTCTCCATCCTCTAACCTCCAAGAGACAAAATGGCTTCACATCCCCTCACAATTCCCCTCAGCCCTGGAGGAAGCAAGATGGCAGCTCCCGCGCTTGTCCTCCTCTTCCCCCAAGTTTCCTGCACTCTCGAGATGGTGGCAGACAATAACTGCCATCTTGGGGGGCAAACCCCTTTTTCCCGCCATATGACCCTCACGATCCCTCCCCCTAACTCCTCCCACCTCAATCCATTTTTATCTCTACCCCTAGAATCCACCCCCTACACTGATCCCTCTCTAGACCACTCTCTCCTCCCAACCCCAGACCCCTCCTTGTGGGAGGAACCCAAACGTATCCCCCAAGTGCCGCCCCTGGAATACGCCCCCTGCAGCCATGCCCCCCTACTTCTGACTTCCAGTTGCCATGAAGTCTCTGTCCCACCTGTTCCGGTTCCCACACCCCTGGGGCCAGAAGTGGTGGCCAGAACCTGGAACTGGGAGCCCCATTAATTGCCACTTCGGTTTTGAAGGGAGAAGGGTCCCACCCACAATGGGAACCCTTCTCTTTTCAAACAAATAAAGAATTATGCAAGGCCCTGAAGGAGTTTGGAAGGGAAAGTGAATTTTTAGGGGCCTCTTAAAAGCCACTCTCTCTTCCAACCTCCTGGTTCCATCCGATTTGAGGGATTTCTTTTCATGCCTCCTAGTCCCTGGAGATTAGTTCTTCTGAGAGGGAGCCTGGAAGAGATCCTTGAAGGAGATACAGAGAGATTTGCTCTCCAATGATGACAGGGTCTTTGATAAGGAGCAGCAATTAACCACCATGGACCATTTGTCCAGTGAGGGGAAATGGGCCAAAGCCAGGGACAAAGTGCAAGTACTACCAGAACTGGTCCAGCAAGAGCTGCTGAGGGGGCCTTCCACAAAGTCCCAATCCCTGAGGCTGTAATTTCCTACATGCACATTTTTCAGCACCCAGACGAACAGTTTAGTGATTTTGTTAGCAGGCTGAAAGGGCAGGTAGAGCAGCAGGTGGCACAGATCTCTCTGCATGAGCAGTTCCTATTGGAGACAATCAAGGCCAATGCAAATAAGCAGTGCAAGGCCCTAATTAGGGTACTCCCCTGAGATCCCCCACCCACAATAATGACCCTAGTTGAGGCCTGCGCTGAAATTGTCTCCCCAGGGACTGCTCCTTCCGGAAACCCTCAAAGACCTGCTCCAATGCCACCATGGAGGTCTACTGCCGCTGCCGCTTCTCAGCAGGCCAGACCACCACCATTGCAATGTTATCAATGCAGCATACCTGGCCACATTGCCAAGTTTTGTTTGACCACAATGCCAGGAGCATGGAGGAATCATGGGAGAGGGAAATGGAGCTTCCATCACTTTACAAAAAACTAAAGAGGGAGCGTGGGTCCTCCTCACCTGCAGAAACAAATAAGGCAGGGAATGAGAGGGGAGTGGAAAAGCAACAACTAGAGAAGCATCTCTTGAAGGGCCCTGCCGAGAAAGACCAGAAAGAGCATGACTTTAATATCCCGACTGGCTGCAACAAATCTACCGGATGTGACAATAACGTGTGTGTGTCTTTTTCCCCAGGTCAACAAAGGAGGCCACAGGAAGGCTGGGTGATCCTAACCACCAGAGGTTCTGCTTTCTTGATGTCTCAGGCTTGGGCAACCATCTCCATGGTTCCACTGGAGGGGAGACTGAACTTGGAGAACCTGTAAATTGGGTATTTCCTGATCAGGGACACAAAACACACACCTGCCTACCTCAAGATCTCCCCCATCACCGTGGAGGGAGATCAGAGAGACATAGAGATCATGGTGCGATCTACTCACCCACCATTCTTCCTGCACAGCGACCAGCCTGTTGCTCAGGCCATTCCATTCAGGCCTGACAACAGAGCTGAGTAAGTGTCACCTGAAGTGTGTTGGGAAGCAATGGTGGGTGAGCAAAACCAGGTCCTCCATTCTCACCTCACCCAGGGTGGGGTAGGCAGGGGGATGTCGGGAACGATAGACGCAGGGGCAGATTTGACTGTCATTCCTGAAAGGGAATGGCCATCAAATTGGGAACTCGAGCCTCTTACAAGCCAAATCTAAGGAATAGGAGGGAACCAAATTGCCAAAATATCGAGGGAACCAGTCCAAATTAGGGGACTGGATGGGCAGATTGGATATGCAAGACCTGTTGTCTTGAAATCGGATTTCAAGGTACCCCTGTGGGGCCGAGATCTCATGTCACAATGGGGGTGAAAATCGAAATCCTGACATCTCCCTGGGATTTTTGGTAATGGCTACTGTGGAGCGCCGTACCCAAAAGCTAGATTGGCCCACAGATTCGCCATTTTGGGTGAGTCATGGCTATTGTCTAAAGAGAAATAGTAGGCACTCAATGAGCTCATGGACAAGCAACTGAGACTGGGAAATATTGAGGTAAGCTTCAGCCCTTGGAACTCCCCGGTTTTCGTTGTGTGGAAGCCAGGAAGAGGCAAGTGGAGACCTCAGAAAAATTAACAAGGTCATTGTAGACATGGGATCTCTGCAAACAGGGATGTGTTCCCCCGCCATGCTCCCTCATGACTGGCCAATTGCAGTGGCCTCAAAGGCTGTTTTTTCAGGATCCCACTGTATCCCTCAGACTCTGAGAGGTTCGCATTCTCAATACAAATCACCTGTAATCGAGAATCCCCAATGAAGAGCTACCAGTGGAAGGTCCTGCCGCAAGGCATGAAAAATTCACCAACCGTATTCCAGTGGTACCTAGCCTCATTGCTGTCCTCGATTCGCGCTGCGGCAGAGAAAGCCATCATCCATCATCACATGGATGATGTGCTGGTGTGCACCCCCCACCATGAACTACTCGATAATGTTTTGTCCCATGTCAGTAAAACATTATTTGAAGCCGGATCCAAGATGCAGGAATAAAAGGATGCCACCCTGGAAGTATCTAGGCCTGCAGATTACTGCACGGACCATTGTGCCACAAAAATTGGCAATACACAGTAACCTGAAGGCACTCGCAGATCTACACTCCCTGACTCTACTGGGTCACTGAATTGGGTCAGGGCCTGGCTGGGCCTCTCACTACAGAGGACCTAGCCCCTCCTCTTCAATTTTTTGAAGGGGGGAGAGGACATAACAGCTCCCAGGACCCTGACACCCAAGGCCAGGGTGACGCTAGAGAAAGTATCGAAAAAGATGGAAGAACAGCAGGCACACCGGACTAACCTTAATTTGGATTTCAAATTTATTGTATTGGGAAGGCTTCCGCACCTGTGTGGATT
The DNA here is from genome assembly GCA_013399455.1 of Anthoscopus minutus. NCBI lineage: Eukaryota > Metazoa > Chordata > Aves > Passeriformes > Paridae > Anthoscopus > Anthoscopus minutus. The sequence goes on along the minus strand of VWYI01001375.1, from coordinate 38,227 downwards.
GATCTTCCAATGGGACAAGGTGAGGAAGGACCCCCACCTCATCATTGAAGGGGTGTTCCTTCCTCACCAGAGGTCAAAAAACATCAGAAGACCTCAGGAAACCATGGCTCAATTGATCAGGAAGGCCCAAGACAGAATGATTGAATTGGCAGGATGTGATTTCTCATGCATCCACCTCCCAACCACTCTCTCTGAGGATAAAGTGTCCTTGGCGAGACTGACCAGGGAAATCTTTGAGCAATTTTTGAGACAACAGGAAACTTTACAGATGGCTCTAGAAGGATACACAGGACAGGTATTAGTCCATGTACCCCATCATAAATTATTTAATGTGGAATTTAATCTAATTCCAGAAGAAATGAGAAGCAGAGTGCCTTTGAAGGATCTAACCATTTTTACAGATGTGTCAGGGGCTTCTGGCAAGTCAGTGATGACTTGGAAGAACCCCCAAACTCAGCAGTGGGAAACAGATACTGAATATGTAGAGGGTTCTCCCCAGGTTGCTGAGTTGGCTGCAGTTGTCAGAGCTTTGGAAAGGCTCCTAGAATCAGCCAACATTGTAAAAGATTCAGCCTATGTTGCTGGGGTGGTTTCTAGAGCAGAAAATGCCACGCTCAAAGAAGTGTCAAACTTTTTGACTTGCTCTTGAGGTTGATTTATGCTGTTTCCCACCGAGAGCAACCTTTCTTCGTGATGCACATGAGGTCACACTCCGGACTGCCAGGCTTCATTGCAGAGGGGCATAACCAGGCCGATTCCTATGCTGCAGCCATTGTGGGCCTGATTGGGATCCCATATCTTTTCCAACAGGCAAAAGCGAGCTATGAGATGTTCCACCAGAATGCTGCTGCACTAGTCCATCAGTTCAATATCACAAGAGACCAGGCCAGGGCCATTCTAGCGACGTGTTGTCATTACCAATGCACTTCTGTTCCATCTTTGGGTGCTGGAGTCAATCCACATGGCCTGGACAGCTGCAAGGTGTGGTAAATGGATATCACCCACTTCCCTCAATTTGGCCATCTTAAATATATACACATCACAGTGGATACTTTCTCTGGTGCCGTCTTCCCATCAGCCCACACAGGAGAGAAAGCCCAGCATGTGAAATCCTACCTCATACAGGCTTTCTCCATGTTATGCATTCCACGAGAAATCAAAACAGATAATGGGCCTGCGTATATTTCCATGGAGTTTCAGAACTTCCTGCAAGAGTGGGGAGTACACCATAAGTCCGGCATCCTGTACTCCCCATGGGACAAGCAATAGTGGAAAGAAAACATCAAAACATCAAAAAGGTTCTCCAACGGCAGTGGGAGAGCAGTTCTGGTCTTACACTGCAGTGGAGACTCTGTAAGGCTTTGTTTACAATCAATTTCTTGAAGTACTCCTTTGAGGACCAAAACCCCCCAGTGGTGAGACATTTCTCCCCCCAGGGAAGCGTTAAAAAAAGAACACCCCAAAGTACTGGTAAGAGACCCGGAAAGAAGGAGGGTTGAAGGACCATGGAGACTTGTGACCCGGGAAAGGGGATACGCGTGTGTTAGCACCACAGAGGGACTGAGGTGGATCCCATGCAAGTGGGTGAAGCCTTTTGTAGAAAAACACTCTACCAGGCCCCCCCCAATGGTGTTGTCGCAGCAGTGGAGGTATCATGCAATATCAACATCACGCAGAAAGCCCCAAAGATAAACCCCCCAAGGAGACTCTCTTTCACCCTTATACCCTCATTTCCCCTCCCTAAACAGTTTCATTGATGACTTTGATTTTACCCCTCTTACTTTTACACCTTGTTTTTCATAGACGACACTTCCTGACCATGAATTATATCTATATTCCCCTCATCCTCATGTGGCTCCAGATCATCATGCCACCACCAGTCCTGCACGCGTGGGTCGCCCCTCAAACAAGAAAGAATGTGCGAGCTAGCCTGGCAGAGACCCTCAGGCAAGATCACATCTGCCTGAGTGCATCATCAACAGGAAATCCGCTGCCCACCTGCCTGATGGGGATCCCTGCAAAAAAGCAGATGATCTTCCCCCGAGTTTAAAAAATTATTATATCGGAATCAACAAAAACCCCCAGGCACCATCGGAGAAATTACTTCCCAATTAGGGAAAACTTGGGACGGATGGGTTCTGGAGCTCCCCTACATTGATAAAGAACCCCAAGAATTTGAGCTCCTGGGATCCTCACCTGCCCCATGGTGTGTTTGTTTTACATTAGAACCCTGTAAGATTAACCAACATCAAGTCATCTGCCAATCTGATAAGAGATTCCAAGCCCAAAGATAGTGTAAACATCTAGTTAAACTCAATATTGCATCTACCCCATATTCTAACCACCATCTTATTCTTGAAAAAGGGTATTTCCTATAGGGCTTGGGCAGGCATCCCCACTCACCTTTTAAGAGGGCCTTGCACCATCGGGCAGTTGACCCTATTCACATCCAACACCACTCAAAATGCAGACTGGAACGCTAAAATTGCTAATTCGACCTTCCAGAGAAAGCACAGTGCTAAAGGTTTTAAGGAACTTGATGAGCACTACAACTCCAAAATTTTTCATTGGGCCAAGTCAAAAAGGGTTGCAGTCTCAGTGTTTTTACCATGGTTAGCAGCAGCCAAGGCCCTCAGGGAATTGGGCCCCCTCGAGTGCTGGGTAGTGAAGCAGGCAAATCTTTCATCAACTGCCATTAGCAACCTCCTAGAAGATGAGAAAATCACCATACAGGCAACTTTGCAAAACCACGCAGCCACTGACTTCCTGTTGTTGATGCACCATCACGACTGCAATGAATTAGAGTGTCTCTGCTGCATGGATTTAAAAACCAAGAAGAGGGACGTCCACGCTGCGCTGGACCAGATGAAAGAACTTATTGGCAGTGTCCAGCAGGAGACTGAGGACTGGTGGAAAAACATCTTCCGAGGATGGGGGCTGTTGGGGTGGTGGTCATCAGTTCTACATTCTGTTGTTTGTCATTATCTCAATTTTCCTTCTTATATTTTCCATTTTGAAAAAATGTTGTAATAATGCCGTAATATCCCCCCCCTCTCATAGCCTTGCCCCTCCTGATCTCCCTGAGTGGATCCCTGCCCCAGCTGAAGATGGGTCCCAAAGTGTGTCCCCAAGTGATTCCTCCTCCCTTTCCTGCCCCAATGAATAATCTTCCACCATTTTCTTTTTGAAAAAGAAAGGGGGAGATGTGGTGGTGTGGTTTTTATATCTCTTTTATGTTATGTGGTTAATGGTTGTATGGTTATGTACGTTCACTTTTTGTAAACTTTGAAAAATATGTTAAACCCCTCACTGGATGCCTATGTACCTTCCCCAGAGGTGTGCATTCTCCCTTGTTCCACCCAGTTACATGTCTGTCATTCCTCAACCTCTCCCCTATTTCCAGAGTGTTCTCTGTCCATCAGGCCTTCACCCCTCCCCTGAACACAGCCCACTCTGGAATGCCCCTAACCCTCTTCTTGTCACAGAAGAGGGTTTCTAGTGGACACTAGGATCTTCCTCTGTAGCATGTTTCAGGTGCTGTTTTGTAAATAGTTTTCACATCAGCTAGCAGCAGAAGCAAAACCAACTGGACTGGAAAATATAAGCCTTTAGTCACAGGTTTGGATAAGCAATGTTTTGACATAGTTCTCTCACCCTTTCCCATTGTCTCACTATATGTTTGACAACTGACAGTAACTAAATAAAAGTCAAGTGATGACAAGGAGAAAATTATATCAAAGACCAAGACAAACCAATAGCGTGTTTTCAGCAAAGGTGAAAGTGGTTAGAGATTGTTCTCCCTATTTTTCCTACTATTACATTAACTTCCACCTCTTCTGGATCTTAGATGCTCAATCAGCAGTCTTGAGAAACTTCTAGAAAGGCTGGGATGAATACATATTTGGGAGGTGACAAAGATGAGGCAATCATTCTTGTACACACCTGGGCATTTGGGTCCTAAGGGCTCCAGGTGAAACTGTTCAGGTCCAGTAAGGTCTGTTCATGCCCTCAGAATCCAAAGAGATAATGTCTGAGTGGGCTGGTTCCCCCTGCAGAGAAGATGGCTCCTGGGATACCAGAGAGATACTTTGCTGGAGAACCCAGAGAAGATTAAGCCAGATTCCAACTGTAACTGCACAAGTCACTAAACAAGACACAAGTCTGAGGCTTTCTGATAAATTCCAGTGAGCTGTAAGTAAGGCACCATGATCAATCAAAGAAGAGAACTAGCACTCAGAGATGCTGTAAGATGTATACCACTGGATGATGCGGGTCACCAGAGCCCCGGCTAGCTCTGGGTGGTCACTCTGGTGCTGTGCCAGGAGTGGGGAACTGTCCTGGCACTAGACTGTTCAAAGGCAGAACCTTTAAAGCTGCTTGCTCTATGGCATCACTCTGCATCTGGGGTTGGGTAAAGGAGCCGGGGGAGGCTCATTATATGCATTTGGGGTTGGGTAAAGGAGCAGGGAGAGGCTTTCAGTATGAGGTTCCATCAGGGTGGGGTTTAATGAGGCTGCAGGCTCCAGGAAAAGAAAACCACCCATTAAAGGCAAACATCAGCTCATAAAAAGGGGAGGATCAAGGGAAGGTTGTAAAGCAGCATGCCGCAGGGAATCCAGAAGGGAGGAGTAAAGGAAGGGGATTACATTGTTTAAACCAATGGGAAAACAAGGGAAGGAGAGGGCAGGTCACGTAGGCCAAGGGGCATTGAGGACAGAGGATTGACAGGGAAGGGTCTGGCACAAGGGGTATGTACAAGGCAGGACTGACAATCTAAGGGGCAGGGTTTACCATGATAGGCAGGGAAGGCACTGGGGCAAGGGGTGGGGTGATGCTGATGGGCAGCGTCGGGGAGAATACATTCTTAGGGATAAAGGAACAGTGTAGGGGAAGTGTAATTTGGGGTAGACCAACTTTGGGGGAAACATGAAGGAACAAATCATTAACTTAACAAACTACTAAAATAAACATGTGCCACAACAACTGGAAGTATTCATGACTCAGATCCCCAGGGTCTGGGGGGCCTGTATCAAATTAGACCTGCTAGGAACAAAGAGTTAAGTTAGGTGGTCTCTGGAGGTTCCTTGTAACCCACTACTTTGTGAATCCATGATTAGAAACAGCATTATCTTCCTATTGGAGCATGGCAAGAGAAAAAGCGTTTTCAGCAATTTAATGGCTCCAGAATACAGAGTGAGCCTGCAGTTATGCACTGAATACAGAATTTGTACTTTGAGAAAGGTGCACAGATATCTGGTCTTGTGTACTGCTACTTTTATCTGGGAGTTATGTCGCCTTTTCACACAGAATATCATTGGATTCATCTTAACCTGTTCAGCCCGAGGTTTACTATTTACATGTTTACAGGAAACAATGCATCTAGAGCTACTTTGGCCTTTTTATAGGAGCATGAATGAAAACAGATGTCACATTTTTAAAATTAAGTTAAATTGCTCATTACTAATCCAGGTTTTCTTCTCAAAGAATATAATAGTTTTAAACTCTACCATCAAACATCTGCACTTTACCTATTCTAAAACAACAATACAGAGTTCCAAAAGCTGGCATTACAGAAATCACAGCTTTGTCAGGAAGTGGTTTAGCCTGCTTTACCATTTCTATTAGGGAGCATTTGGATGCACACAGAAGCTTTTGAGTCAACAGAAGTCACGGACTTCTATACTCTATTATATTCTATCTATCTCTCTAAGTTCCTTTGAATTTTGCAGCTTTCTTTGAAGCAGCATTAATTGCTGTCAGTTTCAGGTGTGCTCCCTGTGCAGTTTTGATGAGGTGATTTGCATACGCCTAATCTGCATAGAAACCTGACCTTGAGCTGAGATATCAGCAGGCTCTGCCCTTAACAGTGGTAAGAGCTAGCCAGGCCTCTGACTCAGATCAGGGAGAAAAGATTGTCTCCAAGATTGTCTCACAAGAAAGACGCCGTATGAGATTTGTCAGATATTTTATTATTTTTGCTCTCCTTTCAACGTTGAATGACCATTGCTAAATATTTTCTGTGCTAATAGAAGAGGAGAAAAATCCATCATTTTGCTTGTTTTCCTTGGATGACTTTTTCCGTACTGTTTATTGTATGCAGTCATTGTTTTGTGTCTTGCCCATTTTTCAAGGCATTTCACAGCCCTCTGTGATTTCGTGGACCTGTTTTACTTTTCTGTTTCTCTTTCTTTTCTTTTTTTTTTTTTTGCTAGATAAATAAAATCAATTATTATTTTGTATTTTTTTCTTTTCCCTGATTTTTCTCATATTGATCTTCTACATGGTAATTGGTGTGCTGCTTATAAAACTATTAACCATACCGTATAACCATGTTTAACTATATCACTCCTTAATACTCAAATCACCTCATCAAATTACATATGCTATCTGTCCTTCCATAAATTAAGGATATGAAAAGAATACAAATGCATAAAACTTTTCAAAATTGCAAGTATGTGCCCTTAGTAATATTTTATTTGCTAATAAATTTTGAACTCCCCACATCCTCTTTGATAATTATCTTCCATTTTAAAAGTGTTTCTCATGTCACTTAGACTGTGGTATCTGTATAAGAGAAATAATTTCAAATTAAAATATTTTTGAATAAACAAATTCAAAAATTTGAAGTAAAGTGTTTGACTTTTTAAAATTTTTTTCCTTTTTGTTAATGTTATCAGAAATTTTAATCTGTTTAACGATGCAGGATAAAAGTTTGAAATATATGTGCAGCACAGAAGAGACAAACAAGGGCAACATAGACACTTATTTTCTTTCTTTATGCAGTGCAGTTAGTTTGCATATAAAGATGTTTCTGAAACAATATTTTTCTTATGGACAGCTTCTGAAAATTCTGACATCAGCACAGCTGGATATCTGACAAGCAGGAGGATTTAGAAAAATACAAGCTTGAGTATTGAAATGTGTATGTCTCACAACAATGGCAAATGAAGTATCTTTGTGTTTGAAGGAGGAGGTTAGTGCTATAGTTGTCTCTGATTTGTCCCCAGTGAGGAAAATGACACAAGGTACTGCTAGAATGAGATATCTTACCAAAACAAACTGTACTCGGAGAGTTAATTCCATTGAAATTGGGACATTTCCTTACAATAATTATTCCAGAATCTAGCTGAAGATCAAAGCCAGTAAATAGATTTTCTGAGATCCCATCTGGTTAATTTACATTAGAGACTGAAGGAGATACAGCAAAGCTGTTGTCCTGAATAAAAACACAGGGGCAAATTTTCACTGGATTTTCACATGCATTATGTACAATAACTTACTGATTACACTATGAGTAAGTAATTTTCTACTGGTCTTTTTTTGTAGGCCATGGCAAAGCTGGTTGACTTTTAGAAAGGATTTTCATACTGTGTTTATTTCGTTCACGGAAGCATTAAAGGAGGGACGTGTCTTTCGCACAAAATAGCTCAAATCTACTGTATAAAACTTGAAACAGTACTGCTGGCTATGCTGCTTTCTGAAATGCCCTATCTGATACACAAATTCCAGTTGTGAATTAGAATGTAGACAGTTTCAGCTTCTGCAACTCTTTGAAAGAGTGTCCCAAGTAACTTGTGTTGCAATCCAGTTTCAGTGTTCATTGGAATATATGACTGTTCATGATGACTGAAGTTACTTCCAGTGAATTCAGGGACAGCGTTCCCAGTGACTTTTACAGGAATAAGATCTGGTTCATTGCTTTTCTATGCTTGTGTGTCTAGAACAGCAATAAGCATTTATAAAGGGTATGTCTCTGTGAGGGGTTCAAAACCAGTTTCAGTCAAAACATAAACTAAGAGATAAACTTAAAGCATATTTCAGTTTCCAAAAGCCAAACTCTCACCAGTCTTCCCAAAGACAAAGTAGTTTGTCCATTACCTTTTCAAATGTTAAATAGTTTCAGTGTACTGCTTCTTTTAAAGACAATTGTCATTGTAATGTTTTTGGCCTAAGCTTTGGATGTTGTACGTACTGTACAGAGGATATATTTATATATACATGTATTTTTTTACCTTTCTCCATTTTATTTTTAGTGATTGAGAATAAACAAAACACAGGGTAAAAATACAGGCTCAACCTAATTCTCAAGCATTTTTGTTTTATGCATAAGTAAAAAGTATTTTCTAATGGTTCTTTTTAGACCCCAAACTAAAATCAAAATGCTCTCTTGATAACTAACTAATGAAAGGTGTATTTGCACTTCAAAGTTACATTTTTCCTTTGTTTTAAATCTTTAAAATGTTTGCATACCTCTTCCAGCAGTAACTGTATATTATAGGTTTTTTATAACAATAATAATTTTTCTGAGTATTCTGCACAGAGTATAAAATAATGAAAAGTAGATCACTTCTTTGAAAAGATCCATTCTATATGTAGTTTTCCAGTACTTAATCCTCTGCAATATTCCATAAAAACAGTTGAGTTTTAACTCAATTGTATAAAATATGATACCAAAGAAGCTTGGTATATGAAAACACTGAACACTTCATAAAGCCAGGTTAATAAATGCATGCCGTTAAACAGTAGGCCCATGAGGTGATGCTGAAGAGAAGAAATGTTTTTTGCCCTTCTAATATTTTTGAAATCTTAGCCAGGCTTTAAAAGAGCTGGTAAGTATAATTAGCATTGTTTTAGCTTAATCCAACAGCAAATCTAAATTCATGGTCATAAATAAAAATAAAAGAGAGTAGAGAAAAAGGATAATTTAAAAAAAAGCTGGAAATAAAGAGGCTGTAGTACTGTTTTCCTTACCCAAATCTGTATGTATAGGCAATGTTGTTAGTAATCTGCAAACAGTAGTTAACATTAAGATTAAACATATTGTGCTGCAACATAGCTACAGTAATTATTATTTCATAGACACAATTACTTTCTAGATAGACAGAAATGACATTTTAGGAAACTTCTGTACAAAAATATCGATGGTCTGACCCTTTACCTACTAATTATTGCTTCAGGTAAAATAGTTTTTAAAATTTTTACTGCAAAAACTAAATTTACGGGGTTTTAACACAAAATGCAAAATTGCAATAGCCATTATTTATAAAAATGTAAGCTTGCAGTAATTTTGCAGATGATACCAAGTTCAGTTGGAGTGTTGATCTGCTGGAGGGCAGGAAGGATTTTTGGAGGGATCTGGAATGACTAGTTTGATGGGCTGAGGCCAGTGGTGTGAGGTTCAACAAGGCCCAGGGCTGGGTCCTGCCCTTGGCTCACAACAGCCCCAGGCAGTGCCACAGGCTGGGGCAGAGTGGCTGGGAAGCTGCCCAGAGGAAAAGGAGCTGGGGGTGCTGGTGACAGCAGCTGAACATGAGCCAGCAGTGCCCAGGTGGCCAAGAAGGCCAATGGCATCCTGGCCTGTCCCAGCAATAGTGTGGCCAGCAGGAGCAGGGCAGGGGTTGTCCCCTGTGCTGGGCACTGGTGAGGCCACACCAGTGATGTGTGGCCTCACCTTCACTACAAGAAGAACACTGAGGTGCTGGAGTGAGTCCAGAGAAAGGCAATGGAGATGGGGGAGGGCCTGGAACACAAGGAGTAGGCTGAGGGAGCTGGGGATGTTTAGCCTGCAGAAAAGGAGGCTCAGGAGGGACCTTATCACTGCCTACAAATACCTGAAAGGAGGCTGTAGTGAGGTTCAGGTTGGTCTCTTCTTCCATGTAGCAAACTATAGGAGAGAGGAAACCTAGTATAGAGGGTACAAACTAGGAAAAAATTCTTCACTGAATAGGTGATCAGACATTGAAACAGGCTACTCAGGGAAGTGGTAGAATCACTATCCCTGGAAATGTTCTAAAGGTTATTGGATATATGGTTTTGTGATGAAGACAGTAGTGTTAGGTTAATGTTTGGACTCTGTGATTTTTGAGCTTTTTCCAATCCCGGCATTTCTTTGGTTCTATGACTCTACGGATACTGTGATTACCCTGTAATTTAAATTTTAGATTCCTTGAGGTGTGTGCTGAGTCTTTCCTTTCTGTAACATCATGTCTGTTTTGCACCACAGGTGGAACAGTAGGTCTTAGATATCCATGTTCAAGATGGTACAGTGCAGTGCAATGTAGTGCAATATAGGAAGTAATATTTAGCATGAGTTTTAAGTCTTAGAATAATTGAAAACCTGTAAACTGAGCTTGAATGGATTCAAGTGCCCACAAAAAGTGTGCTTTCATTCAGTGAGATGGAAGAACTTGTTTTAAAACTGGGCCCTAATCCTCCATTTGGTCCAAGGGGCAGCAATTAGAGGTCCGTGTTGCAGTTCAAGCTGCAGGATGCAAGGATTTCTTGGCCTTCCCCCAAAACTAGAAGTGTTGATGGATATCTGATATCTACAATATGGCAAATAATGTCTAGTATAAAAACACTGCAATAACCTCTTTAATGATGAATCTACAAACTAAGAGTAAAGTACAATGTTTGAATTCCTTGACTGCCACTGAGTAATAAAGCACAAGAATGAATGGCATGGGCTGTTATCTGTGTTCATTTAATAGATACAGGACAAGAGCTGATGTTTTTCTGAACCATAACTCTGCAGTAGTACAGTCCTGATCTTGTCAGTCTGTATTGTTTTGTTTCTTTACTGAACACTGGCTGTTATTCCAAGCTCTTGAAGTCATACTGTTCATTTTCCTAACCCTCTGTCAGAGCATGCATGAACCAGAGAAAATGGCGCTGTCCAACCATCTCACCACACTGAGTGTCTGTATAAATCCATCGGCTGGCTAGAAAATCTATTCTGACGGGCTATATAGCCTTCAATGATCTAATAGACTAAAAAGAACCATGGAAAATCAGAAATCACCATCAAATAGTTTTCCTTTTGCAGAGACCATCCTTTCTAGCACACCTAGCAGGGCAACCAGAATATAAGCATGGAAAGTCAAAGCAGGAGGTGGGGTATGTCTGCAAAAGTGGCTAGAGGATGAGGCTTGGTTTTCAATATGTGCCTGGAATAAGAAAGACCATTAACCACAGCTGTTTTCTGTGTTTATCTATTCCCCAGTTAAAGCAGTAATACATATATGGTAGTGATCTTGCATTAAAATATTGTTTAGTTATACTGAAGTTTCAGTTTCTATAATGAAATTTCATGCATTTATTTGCATAATTTTAGATGTATGGGGTGATCCTCTCTCCATGTCCCTCCTCAGTTTTCCTCTTTGATAAATGAAATATTATTTGCCTTCAGAGAATTAACATGTGTTGCTAAGAGATACTATAAAATGTATAGAATGTATTATAAAATATATAAAATGTATTTTTTTTACGCTTGGCTTTACATAGATACTCTACCATGTACTATAACACCTGTATTTTTTCCCCATACTATATCCATCATTTTAGTCTGTTTCTCATATGTAAAACCATATTCAATTTTTTGTATTTGAGTCATATTTGGAAAGATTATCCTAGGAAAAAATAATTTGAAAAAAGAAAAAAGAAAACACTAAAAATAAACAAAACCAAACAACAAAACAAAAAGTCCTAACCACAACTAAAAATCCCCACTTATCTCTCATCTAACATTTTTTATTGTCTAAGACAGGTGTAAATATCCACTTTGTATCTCTTATTAGAAGCACCAAAAGACTCTTCAAAGCATGTTGCTGTTGTCCTGTCCTCAATATGCACTTTAGAACTGATTAAAGAATTACTGATCTTCTTTACTGCCGTTCCAGTCTTCCTGATGCTTAATCACACATGTCAAACACATGCCAGACAATGTTGAAAGTCATGAAAATCAACATTCATATTTTCTGTACTTCCTCAAATACTTTAGCTAATGTATTCTCTCCATCTGTTGCATAAAAGCAAATATAGTGATAATGCAGTGATACTGAAATTATCTTATAAATCTAGTCTATTACTCTCAGATTGAAACTCTTAAAATACTGTTGTTGGTAGGGATCAACTAGGTCTCCTGAACGACTTTGAATATCTCAGGCAAGATTCCAGCATTTTACTGTCGGCCACTGAAGGAGACTGAATTTCCCATTGTGCCTTTAACCTCATGTGCAGCTACCCTGCTGCAGAGCCTTCCAACTCTTTCCATTCTTGAGAATTTTCCCTTCTTACTTATAATTTGCTTATATTCAAAACCAGATCTTAAATTGTGAACAGACACATATAATGCTATTCTGCAACCTCTTTTTTGTTTTTCTTTCCTCATACACAAAATCTCTCTCATAAGCAGGTCCCAGCCTTACTGTGCTAGCCCTCTGTATATCTAATGGCATGAATGACCTCACTTAGAAATTCTAGTCCTTACAGGAACACAGAATAGCGTATATGTAATGATAAGGGAATGGAAGATATTCAGTGTTAGCTGTCAAGGAGGATTTCCACCATCAGCATTAACCATATAATATAGTGGCAGTGGAGGGCAATGAATGTGGAGAGAAGTGAGAGCAATCAGCAAGCTTTCATTCAGTGAGATGGAAGAGCTTGTCAAAGACACAAACAACTAATCAGTTGCCAGCACTGATTGATGTCCCAGCCTGCATTCAAATCTATCATTGTGACCAAGTAGTGCCTATCGTTTACCCAGTGGATGGATAAACTAGAAGTAATATATGGTGTCTAAGCAAATAGATCATTAATTCCACTTAATATGTGGGGGGCTAAAGTTTAAATCTTTTTCTAAACAGCAGTCTTTCCCTTCAGGGAGGCAAAAAATAAAACACTAAAAATAAATAAATGAAATTTTAAAAATCTAGAGTGGTTGACTAGGCAACAAAGTTGGGGGTTTTTTTTACAAGTTACAAATCCATTGCATTGGATTTTAATTCAGTCTATGACCCATAATTGTCACTGAGTATTAAATCTATGAGCAAATTTATTAACATCTTAATTAAAATGGCTAAGGAAGATAAGAAATTATATGGAGTCAGAGAAAGAGGGCTGTCTTCTGCTTAGGCTCTCTTATTCCCCTTAGTGTTCCCAAGCTCAGCCCTGCTAAACTATTGCCCTTGACTTTAGATTCTTTTTTCTGACTATAGCATGAAAATTTTAAATGTAGGCATACAGTTAATTGGATTTTATTATTGCTTGACTTCTTCTTAATTGCAGGGCATGGCATCGAATGATTTCTCAATGGTTTGTAAATTCTACATTTTACACCAATCAGCATCAAAGTCAACAGATTTTGGCAGACACTCTTGCAAAATGTTAACTCAGGTCATAATTATGGGAAAAAAATGAAGTCTGCATCGATATAAATTAAGACTGTATTAGGACTGGACAAAAGGAAAGAAGAAATCTGCAGTTCTCTAAACGGAAGCTTAGTTTTATCTTCTGTCAGCCATCAACCAGGAAAAATGTAGGTGTTAAGAATTTAGAAAGAGCATCTCAATTTTCTGCATACATTGCAATGAAACAAAACTATAATCTCTGAATTAGAAATAGCTAACAGTGTGATTTCTATATTTTTGCAGATTAATAAGAGACACTCTGTCTTGTTTTGAACATTGTTGTTAGCCTCTTATTAGTAGGCTACTGTTAATAAATAAGTAATAGTTTCATTCATGATTTGTATCTTAAGTTATAAATTATTAATATCAGGCAACTAGAATAACCATAAGTATTTATATATTCCATTATGTTTAATATACTTCACTTTTAAGACTGTAAAAGAGTTCCAAAGTACTATTAAAGTATTTGCCTAAAGCACAAGTCTGCTGAATTTGTTACTAAGTAGTATGTTTAGAAATATTAAGGCCAAGGAAGATAATATTTTTTTGTTTAACTTCCAGAATTCTTTTCTGAACAGAAAAAGCCATCCTGTACAATTTCAAGATGATCTCCCAACTTAAACCTGAATACATAAAGGGTGGATGGCAAACTTGCAGTCTGTTCAGCCGTGTATATATTCTCAAAGTCACTGTGTTAACTGGAAAGTTAACTTACAAGAGAGACTTGACCTGAACCTGTCAAGTCATTCTGAGATTCCAAGTCAAAGCTCAACGTAAAATCACAAAAATTAAACACTGAAGAAATACTCACTCCAGTGTTAATTCAGATGCTCAGATGGGAACATTCTGCTCTTTCAGAATGGTTACCATTTTCTCAGTAATCCTTTTACCGGGAAACTGCCCTATCATTGTACACTACTGTGATAGCTTTTCAAATTCAGAGGCAGTACAAATACTTTATAAAAGTATTTGTAAGAGGTCGAATGTAATGGTTGACTTGTGTACTGGTTTGAAAACAAAACCAGTGAGAGACTCCAAGTCAGAAATACAATTTATTAGGAAATAGGAAGAAAAGAAAAGAAAGCTACTGACAAAGTCAGAATACAACCTGATAGCCTGTTGGTCAGGGTGTTGGCAGTAGTCCAGTGGTGCTCGATGAGCCTGGTCTTCCTCTGAGAGTCCGGTGAAGAAATGATCCTATAGAAGAGNTTATCAGTGGACTCAATGGCCCATCAGCTTCTCCCCTTGGATGGAGCATTTTCCAATGGGATGATGTAAGCTTATCAGTGGACTCAATGGCCCATCAGCAGAAAACACCTCCCTAGAGGGAGGATGGGTCGTGGAAGAAATAGGGAAATTGTCCTGCTGATTTCTTATCAGCTGGCTTATCAACACAAGATTGCATCACTTCCCCTCATTCCAGTTCCAGCAGATGGTGATAGAATAACACACTTTTGATTACATTTTGTACTGTAACCCATGACAACTTGCTTGATTTAAGAAAAGTTGTTTAACCACAATGGTTTAAAAGCACCTACTTTAAAATATATTCACTAGGTCTTTGCTATGAAAACTGAAATACATATTATTTAAAAAGTATTTATTTATGTATTTGTTCAGAACAACTTAGCTTCTTTTAAGGGAATATTTTTCTATCATAGATACAGTATCTATTCTATTAAAATTATCAACATCAAAACATGCTTTAGTTTTTCTTATAACTGTTAGATAAGCCTGGAAAAATACTTGATTAATAAGTAAAATATGCTGTAATGAAAATACTATAAACTTTCCTTTGCTCTTTAATACAAAAATTTGGTTTTCAAACATTTCTTTGATAGCCTCTATGAGACTTATAAAAACTACATAATCAACACTAATTCCGTGAAATAGGCCCAAGAGGACTGAAATAGTATTGTATACTGGGAAATTTTACTGAGCACATAACACTTGTAAAATGCTGTTTATTGCCCCAGCGCCTGTTTTCCAACGGCAGCTGATGTTGTTTTACAATCTTGTGCCTAAACACCAAACTGCAGATTCAGTTACAGAGAGCTCATGTTACAGCTCAGAGCTGTAAGAGTTTTTCTCTCCATTTCTGAGCATGCTTATTCTGTCAGGTCCTTGACCAATTCTTTGCATTTTTGGTGCAGAAGAGATACTTACAGCAGGGATATTTAAATAAATTATATGCATATAGACCTCATTCTCCAGGCTCTTCTAGGTATAATTTTCTTAGAGAGCTTCTGTGCATATTGCAAGTTTTTTGATCCCACTACTTTTACAACAGAATTGCACTACATTTGAATGCTGCAATTTTCCAGAAATTAACATGTTTCAAAATACATATTTGGCTTTGGTTTGTTTTGATTTTTAACTCTGAAAAGCAGATGTTTGAAAAATCAGATGGTTAAAAAAATCCTATGTATGTACCTGTTCAGGTATCAGTGGGAGTCATGGCTAAAAATAGAAAATGGCTGAGTGGAGTTTAAATGATGCCTAGCCATATATGTGTTTTAGACAGTTAAATAAATTAGCCACTCCTGAAAAATATATGATCTGTACAATAAGAAGATTAGAAGTTCAGTTTAAATTTTCACTATACAACCATGAATCTCTAATCTGTATATATTAGAATGGAATTATGTGATGGATCAAAAAAAAGACTCATTTGTATAAAGGTACCTGTTCTTCCCTCAGGCGAACTTTGGGAAGTTCTGGGGACAAAAGTTGCCTGAAGTCTCTGACTCAGAAATTATGATGCAGTCATTGTTAAGGAAGGTGCTCACAGTTCATCTGATTTTCAACTTATAGATATCTGAGATAAAGAAACAAGCAATGGTTCAGCTCCCAGCATGCTGGTGGTCACTGGGTCACGGAAAAATTGAGATTGTCAAAACCTCAAGGTATGTAGTTACAAAATGTAAGTCACTGTCTGCATAGCTGACTGCATTTTGCTACATCACCAGCTCCACTGAGTTTAGTGTAATTTGTAATAGAAAATATCACACACACACAAAAATGTACTGACATATTGCCAGCAGTATATTTTTATTATTACTGTGGGATTTTTTGCAGCCATTTCCTGAATTCCAAAGCTCTGGACTCTGGTAAAATGTAAGCAAAGTTTAACAGAAATAGAAGTTTATAAAATTCAAGATGAAGTTTTTCTTCAATGGTTCCTTATGCATAAATAGGCAAAATTTTTGAGTTCTTTAAATTTCTTTATTCTTTACTTTATTTTAAAAATCTTTTTCTACCAATCCAGGGGTTAGGTGAAAAATATAAGGGCTCGTACTTCAAATTCTGTCCCCAAATGAAGAAAATTCTGTCCCGACATTCTGGTACTGTTTGTTTAACTTGGGATTTTGTTTGAGTTTTTTTTTATTAATATTTATTTTTAATTTTCCTATAAGCATTTTATCCAAACTAATGGAATCTGAAACATAGGCCTTGCATTCATTATACTCTAATTTTTAACTTTCTTCTTTGGTAGAGTACTTGAATTTCTAATCATAAGCACAAATTTCCTTGCACAGAAATTAGAGGAAGTGATCTGATTGACCTAAATGGCAACACAAGGAGGTCATATATTTCACAGATGTTTCTTGGAAGCACTAGGTCTAATTCTCCTTCTTATTATTGATGGCTAAAATTAAGGGGAAAATGCTGCAGGTGTTTGCCACACTTCATAGAACTTGAATATGAAATTGAGAAGGAAACAGTTTATGTCCAATTGTGTGAGGAGTTTAGGAAAAAAAGAAACATATTTTAGCCTTTGAATAAAAATCAAAACCAAATTTAAAAAATTACAGCTACAATTATCTGATTCTTTCATCTCTGATGATGTATATGTGCTAGGAAAAATAAGAAAGGGTTCTTCAGTAGTGAAGGCCATATTTTATGCACATGATGGGGGTGGTTTTTATTTTCCTACTGGAATTTTTGAATTCCTATATTTTAATGTCTTATTGGGACAATGGGTAAATATGCAAGCTTTCTTTACATCACTGGAAGTAGAGCAACTGAAAACTACTTTACCTTTCAATATTGCAATCCTCTGGCTGCAGTAAATCAATTTTATTCATTCCACAGAAAATATCTAGGATTGCAGCATGTGGTTCCACCCCTGAATTTTATTGCTTCCTTAGAAATCCATTCTGTAGCAAAATAAGGAACACTGTATTCGGAAGCATCTTCCTAGGCACTGTTTAAGTATTTTAGAAGAAATGGTAGCTGAAAATCCCAAACAATAGCTTGGATTAAGGGGCATTCTTCTTTGTAAAGGAAATAAGTTCATTTGCCACTTTCTCTTCTCTTTCATTGAATTGTCGGCGCCACATCACATGGATGACCATTTTGGAGCTCTACCATTCACACTTGCTGTTTCCTTTACTTCATGTTGATTAATCTGTGAGGCTGACAGGATCTCTCCTGAGGATTGTGTGATACCAGGAGAAGACCATCTTCAAGTATTTATACAAATATGTAACTTTCTCTCTTGTGGCATGTTTTATAGCATGCCATTTGCCTTAGGAATAACATGCTTTAGTGATATATGTGTTACTCTACAGCCCATTGAGAAAAGCCTTAAATTTTTATCAAAATAAGGACAATGCCATACCTGTGAATTGCTTTGTTTCTTATTTTCAATTTGTAGACACTGAATAAGAAACAAATAGAGAAAAATAAAATTGGCATAGATTGACTTTTAATGCTCTGGTGACATATTTCATTTCTTTTCCTGAACCCAAAGGTGGAGTTACTTCTGCCTGTAGAGACTTGCCAGAGTGTCTTCCCACCTTTTATTCAATTATCTGCAGCTGACCAGCTTCTAGGATCCCAGTGGGAAACTATGAGGTTCTTTGACCTTTTTTATTGGGTCGCTGATCCTAATGGGCAAACTGACACCTTGCAGTTTTTTGTTTTGTTTTGTTTTCCAGGACTGAAGTGGAAAGAATGCATGGCAAAGTGGAAAGCAGGTTCATTTTTTTCCCTAAAACTTAAAATCCTCAAACCTCCTAGTCGGCAGTCCAATCAAAATCTAAATTTTCCTTTCACATTAGATTTATTGAATTGTTTGATACTTTATGGTTGGTAACTTCTTGTCAAAGAACCCACAATGCATATTTTCTTTCAAAGTTCTTTTACTATTCTGCTAATAGCTGCCAAAAAGGAGCAACAGGTGCATGAGCAGTCATTAACCCATAGGATGTTGTCAATTACTTATACATTGACAACATCCGTTTTAAACCATGAATTTTATATTCTGTATTTTCACACTTCATGCCAAAAGGTGGAGAAGCTAAGCACTGCAAAGTTTTGTCAGAGAAGGCTAATTTTCAATAGTTTCATCATGCATGAACGCCTCTTAGAATCATTTTAATGCTGTTAGGTGACAGAATATTTGTAAAACAGTTTCTTTCTAAATGGTTTAAGATCTGACAGAAGGCACTAGCTTAACACTTCAGTAGCCTACAGAAGAACAGGTGCCACTCAAAAGCAACAATGAAAATGCCTACCACATCACAACGCCTTCTTTCAGACAATTTAGAGTCAGTAATTTCTTTTCTGAGAAGAATTCCAAGGTTCATACAAATCATGACCTAAGCCTGAGTTGAAACAAAACCCCAAAATGTGTAAAATTGAGCTACTAATGAAAATTTGGTTTTCTGTACATCTGCCTGAACTCTCCATCAAGACATTTATCAGTACGGAATTATCAACTCATATGACATTCTGTTGGTGTCATCTCACATTGCATATAAACTAGTTGCATAAAGACGTACAATTTTCTTGCCCACTACAAGAAAGGATGTGCTTGCCTGCAAGGTTCAGAAAACTTGAAGTGAAATACTGTCTTTGACATGTATGTAATTTGTAAGTGCAGGCACAGGTTTGTAGAATGGGGAGAGTACTATTCTGGATTTTTCCTTTTTTTGCCTCAACCTTTTCATATTGTGTCTACTTAGGCTTAGAAAAATAGTTTTAATCCAATACTCATGTGTGGCTGCATTGTGTTGCTATTTGTATAGATGTTTGTGGCTGCTTTGTCTCTCAGGTAATTGGATTGACTTAAACTGGATTACCTTTGGGATAATGACTTAAAGGCCTGAGGAAGAACAGAAAAATCTAGTCTTCATCCAGCACTGACAACTACAAATCATTACCAAAACAATCCAAAAAGGCAGATGTCATTTATAGTCTAATATGCTATATTACAGACATATATCTCTATCTCTCTCTCTCTTTATATATATAATGTACATTTTTGGTACATGTTTATATATATACATAGATACTAATAAGTATAAATAACATGGTTGTCAGGAAATGCAACAGTCATAAAATATATTTGAATCATATGGGAGTTGTTCAGAACATTTGACACTCACATATAGTAAAGCAGCCTGTTGCATACATATATAGATTTAAGAAACTGCTTTCAGCCAGCTTTGGATACAGTGTTCTTCACGGTACTTTTTGCTTCTGCATTAGTGTTACTTAATGGCAGGAGTGTCACTGCTGCATGCTGTGCCTGTTTATTATGACTGATGCCACTAATTATGCTAATACTATAAACAACATAAACAGAAATGTTTGTTCCATCAGCTGTCACTTTTGATACCCATAGCCATAAATGAAAGTCAAGGAAAGAAAAAAGGAAATACTTCATTGATTCCAGAGGTGTGCCTGGTATTCAGAAATAATTATACTACTTGATGAACCATGGTAGTGTCTGCTCTTGTCTTCGTGTTTGATTAAAAATCTGATACTAGCACGTAATGGGTAAGTGAGCTGTCACAAAGCTTTCCTTCATGCTATGTTTCAGGAAACATTACAACAATTCATGTGATGAAATGCAGCTTTCTACCATATGCTGACATATAACAGTGCAAGATGGTGAAGTGTCTTAAGCAACGTATTGCAATGTGATCTGCCACCCATGAAATGGAATACTTCAGAAAAACATGCCAGTTCTTGAATAAACTCTGACTCCAGTACCTACTGCAGTCAGTAGACTGTATAAAATACCTTAAAGTCATCCACAGATTGCTCAGCTCTTCTGCCAGTATAGAACTAACAGTCTAATTTTAGCTCCACTTTGGAAAGAATGCAGTTAACCTTACAACACTGCAGCACTACACTAGCAAGATTTTATTTTAGCCACTATAGCAAATGCTGACTTTTAACTTTTATAAGGTTATTTATTAAGACATGCAGTTACTTCTCACTATGTACAATTTCTCTATGACTGTGATTAGACTGCAAAGGTCCAAGCATTTATTAAACTTTGCTACAAATCAAGTCACTGAAATAGTCATAATGTATGCTATTAATAAGCATAAAAATATATATATGCAATATTATGTCAGCCTTTCAGCATAATGGCTGTGAGATTTGCGCCATAGTTCGCTATGGCGATCCTGAGTCAGCACTTTCAGGAAGTGGAAATCAAGGGTAAGCCAGCTGATAAGGTGCAAGGAAATAGTAATTCTGCTCTTTACTTGCAATAGTAGCCTAACTTGAGAAACTTGGCTAGCATGGACATCTTCGTGCTGGGCTGATAAAGACACAAGCATGTTTTTTGAGATTATGTATTGAATAAAGTGCTGTGTTCTTGGGGGAAGTGAGGAAGAAAGGAGAATTTCGGCTGTGTTAAAATTTTCTTGACTACTCACCCATCCTAGATACCATGTAATGTGTTTAGTTTAGTTTAGATTAATTTAGTTTGATGAAGACTGTTGAATTTGTTTCCCTGAATAGACGATCTAAAGTTAGAGAAGGAGAATCTCACAACACTACAATACTGCTGCAAAAGCAGGAAATGTCTGTCCTCTAAGCAATCTCTAAGGAGGGCTCATGGCTCATGTGTTAAAGTAAATAGCCGCCGGGTCGTATGGGGCTAATTTTTGATATCTACTTGAAAAATCTTGAAGTGAAATTTGGCTAAATATTCATTATACTAGGATGTTGACACATTTGCTTAATCCTCAAAAAACAGTCGTCCCAGCTCTTTAAAACCTAAACCACAGCCAAACTGGTCAAAACTAATGTTCATCATCAGACAATGCCAGTAAACTGTCACCAAGATACAGCAGATGTCATTCTGGTCATAGTTCGAGGACATAGGGAATCCAAATTACCACTGACAGAAGTGTAGAAATCCTGTCACGGTGATATCGATGCTCTCTGTCCCTCTGTGAGCACCATCAGATTTTGTCACTCAGATGAGAGACAGTGGCACTACCAGAAACTGCCACATAAATACCATGCTATCAGTTGTGACAAAGTGCTGTATGAAATGATGATCCAAGAATAATTATGTCAGGACTGTCTCTCCTGACTACCCATGATGCTGTGGAGAATATAGGATGATTGCTTCTTGTGCTCTTGATATATTATAAGACATTAATGAGTAACTCCATATGTTCTAAAACCTCCCTAATCTTTTCTTCTGTCATAATTGAAAATAAATTGCCAATTTTCTAAGAGCTATGTTTTTTGTTAAAAGTTAAAAACCGTAGAACTAAAAAAAAATATAAAAATTGAAAAAAAAATATTACAAAAATTTTATGTTACAACAATATTATAACAGTATTATGCCTTGAAAGAAACAATGGACAAGCATTTCTCTTAATGGTTGGTTCCATCTTGTGTTCTTCTAAAATCCCAGAAGAAAAGAATATCCCTCCACCTACCCTCAAATACTGTTTGGAATTTTTTTTTCCTTTCATTACTTTCTTATACTGTCATATGAAGAGTTAAATAGAGTAATTTTTTTTCCCCATTCACAAGAATCTCAAATGTGATATATATTCTCTTTCAGGAAACTGCTGCATATAAAATTCTTTATGATTTTTTGTGGACACTGCAATTACAGTGTATATGAAAGGAGGGTGTCAAAAAGATGGAGCTACTCTCTTCTTGTTGGTGCCAAGCAATATGACAAGAGCCAATGGGCAGAAACTGATACACAGGAAGCTCCACCTTAATATGAGGAATTCTTTAATGTCAGAATGATCGAGTGCTGCGTGACAGAGGGGCTGTGGAGTGTCCCTCACTGGAGATATTAAAAAACCATCTGGATGCAATCCTGTGCAGTGTGCTCTAGGATGACCCTGCTTTAGGAACAAGGCTGGATGAGCTGACCAGCTCAGGTCCCTTCCATTCAGACTCATTCTGTGATTTTGTGATTATTGTTAAAACATCTTTGCATTCATTTTCTGCTCTTGACATATTTTCACTACATAATAGATGACTTTGAACAAGTGCTTGTCAAAAAATTTTGTAAGATACAAAAAATTTTTGTAATTGGCTATTCTCTGAAAGAGACCTTAAAGTGATTTCTATACAGGTAGCTGCAAGCAGACATGAATTGACCCTGCCACAAGCCAGAGCAGCTGAAGCAGTGCAAATCAGGAAGCCTTACAGCCACCAAACCACTGAAATAACACTTCCTTCATGCACTATTCTACCAGACCCAGAGAGAGACAGCAACATTATAGACAAATTATTTCTCAGTGTTCCTCCTGGTGTTCACACCATTTACAGAACTTGCTGCAAAGTTTACTTCAGTGATATGGGGCCATTCTCAAATTTAGTGTCAGTAGTCTGAGAAAATATATTTGTTTGTTTGTTTATTTTTCTTGATTGGATAGTCTTCTCTCTCTTATTCTCTACTTCCAAACAAGAAAAGACAAATGAACACAGTTATGATCTACCTCTGTGGGAGAAACTATCCCTCTGACAAGAGAATCCTGCTCTAAATAAATTACAGTCTACTACACTCCTTGCAAAAATGATGTGAATTATCATTAAACAAAGAATTTCACCGACTTCCTCAGGAATTATATCTGAATGGCCTGAGGCATTGTAGACATTTTATCCCTGTCAATTGTAGTGAGAAGCAGGACTGTGAGAAAGAGAAGAGTTGACATGAAATTCAGAGTGGGCAGGGATAATGAGTGAATGTCTTCATGGTACTTAGTTGTCAGCTGGCGTTAAAGTATGGAAGATAATTGTTCAGTATCTGCTTCAGGCCCTGGAAGACAGCAGAACACAGTATCAGACACTTTGTCAGAGGTATTAAATAATAAAAAAAGGAGTCTGCCCTGACTCTATGGCTACTCTAGCTAGATAGCAGCATGAGAAACTGCCGGATGCTCCTGATATCACAGACATACATGCTCCTGATACCACAGTAGACAGCTCATCTTAGCCATCTAGTTATACTAACAAGCTAGTGGTGTGATTACAAGAAAGTGGACAAGAACTTCGTGGTTTGCAAGCTAAAGAGAGACTAAGTTCAAAAAAATGGTATCAAAGAGGTTGAAGAAGAATAAAAAAGGTGGTGTGTTTATTTAGAATGTGATGTGAGTAGGAATGTTGAAAACGTAGGAATAGTTCTTTTTTGTGGAAAGAAAGAAAGGGTCTATAAGGGGTGCCAGGCCAGTAGGAGATCCGCCTTACTTTTGATCACTATAGCTTGTGCAGGACTTTGCTTTTTTCTGAACATACAGCTTTCTATATCAGGAAATCTGGCCGTGTTTCTCCCCAGTGCTATTGAGGGCGTACCATGAGTGCTCTTCCAAACCTCAACAGGGGAACACCCAAAGGATGCCTTGTAATAACATCATCTCTTCCTAACAGAAAATGTCATGTCAGATTTGAAATCCCAGAAAATGAAAGAAAAGCTGTGAAAATAAAAAAAATAAAATTCTATGAGAACTTTGGTGAGGAAAAGTGACCAGCAACTCACTGAAGAAAATGTGCAGCAGATAAAAAACTGAAAAGCAGTTTCAAATGTCAGAAAACTTCAAAATACAAAGAATCAAATTTTATCAAAAATGTTGATTTATAGATGATGTATCTTTAAATATTTTCCTCTTAAAAAGAGAGATAATTGTACCAGCTATTTGCTTCCTTAACCAAGTTTGTGCTTGCAATAAACTTGTGCTGTAATGTTTGGTCTCATCCTGTGCAATACATAGTATATTATAGGATGTAGATGGTTTTGGTTGTTGCAGCATCCCAGCTCATCCTTAAGGGAAACTTGCAAGTTCTGCTTACCGAAATACCAACAGCAAAATCAAATAGTAATAAAAATACTCCAACATTAAGATGGCTGTGTCTTTTTAGAGATTAACTAGTACAATTTAAGGTATTTAAGAAATTGGCTCTCAGCCTCTTTCTGGTTCCAGTTTTAAAAGGGAATTATTTATCTA
This sequence comes from Anthoscopus minutus, assembly GCA_013399455.1. Lineage (NCBI taxonomy): Eukaryota > Metazoa > Chordata > Aves > Passeriformes > Paridae > Anthoscopus > Anthoscopus minutus. Next base: position 13,809 of record VWYI01001375.1, on the reverse strand, counting down.
TTTTTTTCAAACAATTGTTGGAATTACTGAAGAAGTTTCCCTTTCCCTTTCCCCTTCCTGCTTTTGGATTTCCCACCTTTCCCCCTCTTCCTCCTCAGTTTTTCCTCTTCTCTTTATTTTTTCTTTCTTTGACTTCCCCCTCCTCCTTCCCCTCTTTTCCTTCTCTCAATAGCATAGTTTTGTCTTCTTATGGGCTGCAAGTGTATCAGACAGAAAAGCGACCACAGTTTTTCTGGGACAGAATAATTTACTTTATTTTTCTGCTGATCTCATGGTGTTTGTTTTGTTTTTGTGACCAAAACTGTGTTGATAACACATGCATGTTTTCAGCTGTTGCTGAACAGTGCTTCCACAACATGTTTCACACTCTGTTTGGCTAGCAAGTAGGCTGGGGGTAGGCAAGAGGCTGGGAGGGGATGCAGCTGGGACAACTAACCTGAATTCACAAAAAAATTATTCTCTATCATGAGATTCGTTTCAGAAGTAGAATTGATAATATTGGGAAGGGGACTGGGGTCCAAGTTAGGTGCTCCTGGAGTAGCTGAGCATTGCTATTCACGCACACTTTAGTAAGAAGTAATTCCTTTTGTCTCACTTCTCCTTCACTTCTTCCATTTTTTTCCTCCACTTATTAAATTGTCCTTTCCCTGACCCATAAGTTTTTTTAATTTTTGCCCTTCTGAGTCTCTCCCCCATCCAGAAGGAGGGAAGTTGCTGTACTACTAGAAGAGGGCTTATTAGCTGTGGTCAAACCACAACAGAGACTTGTATCCCTTTGACATAAGACAGCCAACATTAAGAAACAAAACATTAATACTGGCACCAACCACAATATCTTGCAATATATCTTTGTGGGTTAATGTCTTAGGGTTTGCTATCTATGTCTTCTTGTGTAGTACACTTTACCATTAGCTTGGATAATGCTCCTATTGCTGGCTTCTACTTCAGCTCCTGTGAGAGTTTTGTGTGTTTATGATATTACATAAGAACTGAAAGTGATGGTTTGAGTTGTTCCAAAAGGAAAGACTGAATAATGACTGTATTCCATCAACACAGGAGTGATGAAGTTAGGAGTTTAAAATTTTCACATTAGCCTGTAACATAACAATTTTGATAGGACAACAGAAAAGAATTTTTCTGAACAAACTTTCAGAATACAAATGTGGATGTATCTTTGTGTTGGTTTGATATTTAAAAAGCAGAAAGAAAACCATTCAGAAATGGGTTTCCTGAGAGAGGCTTCTGGGAGCTTCCTCTGTGTCAAGAAAAGGCCAATAGCTGTGTAGTTCTGAGAACTGACAGCTTTGTAAACCATTGAGAAGCTGGGTCCGCCTCTGCAAACACCACATTTTAAAACCTTCCAAAAGTCCTTTTCGGCTTCCAGCTCCAGAAGGTATCGGGAGCTCTGTGGGGCCGGCCCTGCTCTGTCACGGCCCGTGCGGCCTGGCCAGGCCGGGTCGGGCCCCAGCAGCTCCTGGGTGGGGATGGGAGGCCACGGGGGCCGCGGCCGGAGCGGGATCTGAGATATCGGCAACACCAGGCCCTGCCTTCCTGGGCTGTGCCGAGCTGGGATTCTCCCGGGCTCTGGACCGGGACACCTGGGACCGGGACTGGGACAGGCCCACCCCCCCCAGCGGGTGTGGGGCAGAGAGAGAGAGGAGCCCAGCGCGGCTGCATCCATCCCCGTGACTGCTTCAGTCACTGCCCACCAACACCTGCCAGCCTGGGTGAAATGTTAACCCTGTCAGTGCACAGATGAGACCTGCAGAGCACAATTCTTCCCTTGGGTGAGAGAAAAGCACAGAGTGACAACATGAAGACACCAGGGTCAGTGAAAGGAAGTTTAAGTTTCAGATAGAAGGAGAATGAGGAGATGTCCAAATATTGAGACTGAAAGTTCTTTTGGTAATGCCATGAAGATGGACTATAACAGCTACAGTATTTCCTTTAATTCATGAGAGAAAACAAGTATGGGAGGATGATAAAATATTCAAATGTATACCTCAGCAGTGGCAGTAGATGTTGAAGAAGCAGCGATGCTCTTTGGAGCTTGAGCTCCAAACAGACAGAGGTGAGAGTAAAAAAGACTCTGTCTCAGGGAGAAAAGAAAAAGACCTCTGTCTTGAAGATGAAGATAATTGCAGAAATCAGTGAAGAGAGCCTTTTCTTTAAACAGTTCATCCTTAAAAAATGACACCCCGTAAGTTGACAATGACCCATTCACTCAGTTGTGAAAATGGGAAGAATTTCACAATAGCAGAAGTTTTTCTAAACCAGACAGCTGCTGTTTGTGAAGATGCAAAGCCATGAGAAGACTGTGTTCTTGTGGAGATGTGTCCATGGTGTTGCGAAAGAAAACTCCTTGCCCTATGAGAACTGAGGAAAGACTATTGTAGAAGTGATAACTGATTTAAAATCCCAGGTTTTGTTTTATGTTTTCAGGTGGAAAAAGAAAGAATAGAGGCAGGGGAGGGAAAGTGTTCCGGAAGTTTCATTCTGATTTTTCCTTTTTTTAATCTATTCTTTTAGTTTTGTTGATAAAGCTTTTTTCATAGTCTTAAGGTTTCAGCCTGTTCTTCCCTTCTCCTAAAATCATATCTTACAGCAAGAAATGATAAGTGCACTGGTGAGTTTAACCAGCTCTAAACCCACCACATTATTTGGTGCATTGGCCGGGAAATTCAAATTGGCAAATCTAAACCACTACAATCTTCAAAATGTTGTCAATTTTCACATGTATTGTAAATCTAAATACACTGTGAATACTTAGCTTATTAAAAAAATCACATCCAATGATTAATCATTTTATAAATTATATTAATAATGGTTTATTTAATTAAGTTATTTATATGAATAGTAGAAAGTTGTTATACTGAGTTTGGGAGGGCCTTCTAGAGGTCCTCTGGTCTAAGCCTCCCTGCTCAAGTATGGCCACCTAGAGTCAATTGTTCAGGACCATGTTCAGGTGGCTTTTGAGCATTGACAAGGATGGAGACACCAAAGCCTCGGCACAATCTGTGCTAGGGCTGTCATGCTCACAATGAACAAGTATTTTCTTAATTTCAGAGAAACCTCCAGTGTTTGTGCTGAGAAAGTCCTATACTACAGAGCTGCATTTCAGGCTGGAGGCTCTCAAGTGTTTAATGACAATGTTAAAGGGACTGGATACATTACTGAACCCTAGGTTATGCTGCTACTTACTGGCATGAGAAAATGAGTGATGTCTTACTTTTTGACTGAATAGTTGACCTCTAACTTTTGACCTCAGTTTAAAAAAATAAAACATTATCTGTCTTTATTTTTTTTTATCATCTTTCACTTTTTTATTTTAATGTGGGAGTTTTGTTTGGTTTCTTTGTTTGGGTTTTTCTTTCCCTAGAAATATATTAGTGAAAGCAGACTTGCAGACTCGCTACTTTATCCTATATTTCTCTTTATAATATAAATTATATTTAATTTCTTTTCATTATCNGAAGGAGAAGGAGAGGGGGTGTGGAAAAAGCCAGATTGACACTCTTGTAACTCTATCACTTTCTGCCCTCACCGGGATTCTCTAGGGTTAGCCAGAAACCCCGCGAGGCTTGGGGAGATCCGAAACACGTGGACATTGCATCACACACGGCTACACATTATTATCTCAATTTCATTTAATTTTTCAGGGGAAGTATATACAATTTCAGGACTGTTATTTTAGAAATTTACACGTTAGTATTCACATTCACTATCAGTTTTCTTGTAAACTTACCTCTCAATTTTATTATGAAATTTATAGTTTCACATTTCAGCAAGTTTTCTCTGTGAAACAGGTCTTTCTTCAAGCCACAGTACTAAAAACCCATGAGATTATGTTTGATTATTGAGGTGATTCATGGGTTTACAGTTTTCACAGAAATTTCTGGTTTCCCAGAAAGGCTTTGAAGCCTCATTCTTTGGAGATACTCAAAATCTGTCTGAACATGACCCTGAGTAATATGGTCTAGGGGATCCTGCTTGAGCAGGAAAGTCAGACCAGAAGACATTCAATGATCCCTTCCAACCTTACCTATTCTGTGATTCTATGAAAAGCATACTACTTCTTGTTGTTTCATTATTGAATTGCTCATCTTTTTCTGTATTTCTGCCGTGCAGAGTAGATACAGTTATCATACACTTCGATCACCATTGTGTCTAATATTTTACAAACATAATCTAAAATAAGTTTAAAACATAATTTTTCTTCCCCATGGAAATGTAGTCTTGAAAATGTTAAACTGAATCTTGCCTCCCTATCACTTTGAACTAGTATGCTAGTATTTTGTTGCAGATTGGAATAGCTTACATGACATACCCTAATTAATTTTGGATTGAGTCCCTCTTATTTATATATTTGTCTGCACTGATAGTAGCTTTGTCCATGTGATAAAAGTTGGGACTACAATAAAGGATGAGCAATTAGCTGAAATGATACAGAAAACAGGGTTGTGTGAAGCACCTTGTGTGAAGCTATCTGTCCAAAACATAAGATTCACCATGCCAGATCAGAATCAATGTGATTGCCAAAGATCATTAACTACAATCTTACTCAGCCTGAGAATGCAGTACAGTAGTTAGACCTCTTGCAGGCACTGTTAATTCTTTGCTTGTTGTTGGCTTGACGTTCCCTCTCTTTTTCCCACCTCCACCCATTTTCTTTCATTTATAATTTAGAATGAAGTTTCATTTGGGCAAGAGCATTTTATCTCAGTAATGGTGCTCTGTAATCTTCCAAGGAGCTTTCCTCCAGTCATAGTCTACCATTTTGATTACCTCCCCTGTTATTTCAAAGGAGCAAGGCTGTCAGCACACATCCTCATCTGTTACAGCTATGCCAAAGTTACTGCCCAAAACTTCTCACAACCAGTGCCTCAGACGTGACAGCTATGAAGCTTCAATTACAGAAGTGGTATTTATTTTAGTCAAAAATAAATTGTTGTATGCAACTAGGTGAAATGAGGCCTAGAAATAATAAAATCATTAGGTCCTTAAAAAGTGAAAGAAAAGCTTTAATTTATGGAAAAATGTTGAGATAATTTCTTTGTATGTGAGATAAAAGATTTTTATTTGGTTTTGTTGGGATTTTTTTACTACATGCAGATCATTGATATTGTTTTCATACAGCAGAATAGGTTTTTTTTATCTGCTTGGAGGAAACTATTTGCATTTGAGGGTTGAGAAAATTCATAAATTACACAAAAAGTAGACCTCTTGAAATTTACTATTGTTTTTGCTTTGCTAAGATGAGCTAGTAAATATATTTGATAACTTTCAAAACAGAATAGAGGGGACGTTCTGCAACTTCTTTATGATATAGGACATGGACAGTGTCCTACAATTCATGTAGGACATGGAGAATAAGTGATTTTCAGAACTATTTTGTCCCCAAATAAATGAGGGAGTGTGGAAGGGTGTGGAGAGGAATTTACATGCTTTGGGGGCTTTTTACTACTGAAAAATTGATTTTAAAAGTGAGGAAAACATATACCCACATCAAAATGTTGGGAGTTTAACCACTTTTTTGTGCTTATTTTCTTCACTTAAGATCATCTGAATTATATTGTCTTAGCATACCTTGGTTTGCCATGCCTTTTTCTCACTCCCCTAGTTCCTAGGCAGTGTGAACATTATAATAAATCAAAACCTTACAGTGACCCTGTGTATCACTAGAAGATAAGGAACACTTTAGCATTTGATTTTCAACTCAGAACTGCCTCTTCATGGAACAATACCTGGTGTTGTCCAGTGTGTTGCTGTTTGAGCAACTGAGAACTGAAAATACAAACACACACATTCACACACACAAAAATACCCACACACTTTTATCCTCCCTGTTGCTGGTAGCCTGGTAGACTAAATATTTCTAATGAAATGTCTGCAGATTTGAAATCTATATGAACCTTTATATAGTCACTCTTATCTATTTTTTTGTAATTTCACAAAAATATTTGAATTACAAAAATATATTAATTACAATTTCATAAATTGGAAGGAAAAAGGAAATAGCTTCTAGACAAGTGACATGAGATTATAGAGCTACAGAGTGACTATTTGAGTTGAGCTAGTACAGAAAAAGGAAAACCACAAATTTACAGGGATTCTTTTATCCTTTAAGCATAAAATTAATTTTCTCTCCATTTATAAAAGCATTAAATTACAGGCCCTCCTTTCAAGTCATGAATATTTTACCCAGAGCTCTCCCTGAGAGGGAGAGAAACAGCTTTTCAACCAGCTGGTGCAGGGTTATATTTGGCATATGGAGCCTGGATTCAGTTATTGACTTAGAAGCCCATAAATACCCCCTTAACAACAGTGCTGTGTGTAATACACATCGTTGGGGAACTCCTTAACACAGATTTCTAAGGTATCAGCCTACTTGTCTATGAACACAATATACAACAAAGCAGAAGACTTGAATTCAGATCAGGTTGATAAAATCCTAGGGCTGGCGGAAGCTGGGAAGTCTTCGGTAACAAAATAAATTCTGGGAATTTGTTTAATGAAAAAGAAAGCAAAAATCTTTTCACTAATCCTTAGAACTGTTTTCAATGCAGTTTGCAGAGTAAATTAGTGATAGATGCTGAATTAATAGTACTGAGGAATGACATGCACTGTATGCAAGTCACATATACAGTACAGCCAGCAACAATGAAAGTTTTTGAAGACTGTTTTCTTTACAGCCTCAAGTTTTAGTATAATTTGGTTTCAGTTAAATATTTTAATTTTTTCTTAATGAGGTAATTAAAATGATTCTTCAGGGTTACTCAATTCATTCTCCTTGTTAAAATTACTTTAAAAAATAATTTAAAATACATTTTGTAAATTCATCTTCCATTTGCCTAACAAAAAAAGGTCTGTGAATGCTGAATAGTTCAATGCATGTGTTGCAAAGGCATGTAACAGCTGGGATCTATCACTGCCAAACAATAATTAAACAAAGTTGGCAACAGAACTCTGGGAAAAATTTTGTATGCAAAACATAACCATATATCTTCTGTAGGAAATTTCTTGTGGGTGTGTAAAAAATGCATTCAGACAACTTTCTCTTTTTTTAATTTCTAATTTTTTTTTATTATTTAATCTGCTTCGTTACTAGAAATAAAGACATTTTCAATCAATTTAAAATGGAGAGGTTAAGTCTGAAAGTCATTAAAACCAGAAAGGTTAATCAAATACCAGAATTCCCCAAAATTTACTTTATGTAGAGAATTAGAACAAAACAGGACTTCTTAAGGCTATTCATAATAAATAAATTCTGCTTAATTTCTAAGCTGACTAAAGGGTTGTGTAAATTTTATAATAGGCTTTGTTTAAAGGAAATATTGTAGTCTTCTTATGTTAAGTGTACATGTATAATTTCAATCTAAATTCTGACTAAGGTTGAGGTAGCTTGAATCAATCAAAACCAACTGGCATGGTAATCATGGTAATCATTTAAGAATGCTTATTTTTACAGTTTACGCCTTTATTTTTCATGGCCTTTGATATAACCCCTCATAATATGAAATTCAATCAGACATTTATGATTGATTTATTGGCAACAATTCTTTAAACATGCAGTTGTCTCCACATTTAAACACCCTGAAAGGAACAAAGTCAGAAGTTAGTTACATGTGACAAATATTTACAAGAAAATTAAAAACATTTCATTCTCATGAGACAAGGAAATAAAACTTTTCTGAAGACACTGCTGTGAATAACATGGTCATATTTGTGTAGTAACTATAAATCTTATTGTTGCTACTTGAGACCATGGGGCTGGACTCAGTACACCTGTTCACCAGGCTCTGTTGAAGATTGCTGCACTGCAGTGGTTTTAACCAAGATACTTGAGAAGAACTCAGAAGCCATAGTAGTGAGATTTTATTACGTGATTAATTGCTGTTGGTAATGGATAAAGCTATTCTGGAGTCGTGCTCAGTCTTTTGGGAAAGCACTTAATGATTGTTGTGATGGTATCCTGTGTTCTTGACTATCATCCCTTTAGGTCAGTCAACCTATCTTAAAACATCTGTTTATTAGGTACAAGCCTTTAGTCAGAGACATTTCACAGCACCTATGCCTGTGAATAAATTGAAAGTTCTCAATGCTCTGATTCTTAAATCATCCGTCCACTTGCAAAGTGGTAATGATTTTACATCAGCTTTCATTTTTTTATTTAAGTACAGCTGGGCAACTGGAAACCCTGGAATATTTACAGCAGTGATTTTATACTGTCTCTCATTTCCTTTAATCCTTTCCTTCACTGCTAATCACTTAGTCTTTCACCCAGTATGAGCTGTATCCACTCTTACTGGCTCTTGGCAATTGTTGTAAAGCCTACTTGCCATGATTAGTTCTAAGTAGCATGAAGGATTAGGTTTTCAGTAATCTTCTCTTATTGCCACAATAAAATAGGGAAAAGTGGATAATAAGTAAGTGTAATGCCCTTTGAACTTAGAACACTGGCAAGGTTACCAGAAAACTTTCAGATTTCCAGGCTATTAACATAGCAGTTTTGAGACTGGATGTGATAAAGGAGAAACTTTGTGGACATTAATGGCTGTATATGCCAATATTGGAGAGCTTGGAATACAGCTTGAAAGTTTTGCAGCAAGCTGTTGTCTGTAGATGCATCACAGTAGAGTATCACAGTATGTAAAGTATTGTATTTAAAGCTTCTATCTGCCACTAAGTATAAAAATGTTTCCTTAGGAAATGTAGGTGGTTATTATTCTGGGAATACAGTGGTCACTGAGGTGACATTATGTAGGAACTTTTCAATGCAGATCAATACTGGCAATTCATTTGGATCCATATGAGATTTCCAGTGTTAGTCCATTAATGTTGGAAAAGAGTAATAGAAGACAGGATATAAAAACAGAAGCAAAAGGAAGGCAGTGATAAAAGCAAATGAACTGCTATATATTAGAATAGAAAGGGAGAAGGAGTCAAACCAGCTTACAAAGTATAATTTACTCATATACATCTCAGGCTACCAAAGAATGATCCTGATGTTAAAACAGAAGGCATGCTCTGAGTTGTCTGATAAGACAATGATCCTGGGTGAGATCCTTAAAACAATGATGACTACAAGTTTGGCATTCACACAGGTTAAGTAGCTAGAGATAATTTTAAAACAAAAATATGAAATGGAAAAAAAATTATTTCTCCCTCCTCTGTAAGATATACCCACAAATCTTTTCACTATATGGAATGACACATGTGGTCATCTTTCATTGTTGTAGGTTAATTTCAGCCAGCATTACAGGAAATGGAAGTAGGAATCATGTACGGTACAAAAGATACTCTAGCAAGAACCAGGGACTAAAGGAAAAATCCTGTCATTATTGTCTTGAAATCTTGGATTCTTTCTCTTAGTTAATATACCTTAATTGTAGGCAGATGACTCATCTTTAACAGGTTTTCACAATTCTCATAAAAATTGTGGGTTATGTTTTGCTCACCTTTCTACTGCCCAAGTATTTGTGAACATAACTAACAGAATTTGTAAGTACGGAGGCTTTGTGTAGGCACCATAAGGATCTCAAAAAGAAGGAAAATAGGATGTTTCAGTTTGTTTTAGGTTAAACTGGTCATTAAAATTCAGTAATTACTTACATGGTTGTTCATATCTAGGAGGAAAAAGCCTTTAAAATGACTGCCCAAGCCTGGACAGCACAGCAGTGGAAGGTCATTGATACCAAAATTGGCCAGACGGAACCTTTCTAGCACAGTTTTGAGTATTAGAAAGCAGGCATTCATTATGGAAGCATGCTGGTCACTCAGAGGGTCCTTGCTCTAATCAAGTGTCTCAAGTGTTAGGAAAGCAGACCTTTTATCACACACACTGATTACACATTCACTTGCTATCTTTGCTTACTTGATGCATATATACTGCTTTCTTTTACATAGTCATTCCCCTTATCAGAAGTCCTTGTATGGTTCTTTGGGGGTCTTTGGTGGTCTTCAACATGTCTTTTTTAGGTGGATATTCCTTGACCTCCTTTTTTGAATATACACAATATTGTTGTTTTGCACAATTTGCAAGCTTTGTCAGCCTTGCAGAGCTGAGCTAGTATCCTGCTTGTGTTTTACATTACTTCCTTTTTGTCAGCCTTATCTGCTCCTCCAAGGCTATATTGTTCCCTTTACTTGATAAGAATAAAAAAAAAAAAATATTACCCTGTTCTACTATCCTTTCCACAGAGGCCTCCTGCTAAGGAGAAACTAAGTTTCTCTTTATCATGTGACATGGCAAAGTGTTCATCACTTCTTACAACTTCTGATTTTTAGAGAACTTAAAACAATTTAAAACCATTTAGTTAATCCATGAACATAATGAAGTGTTAATTGGTGAAAACCAACAGTTTATTTTCACTTATTAAACCAGTAATGGAAGATAAGAGAATTATATAAAGCTGGAAGATGAAAACCATAATAAGTTGGAAGACCATTTAAAAAAAATAGATTTGCACTCCATTCTCTTGAACTGACCTTATTTCCGTGGCTGTCAAAGGAGTATTTACATTAATTTTGACAGAAAAGAAATAATTTTTAAAAATATCTTTAATAAATTTAGTGAACTCTTGATTACATCCAGAACTGTTCATTAATAAATCAGAAAGAACATATTTCCATTTTCACTCCAATAGATGGATTCAGAATGACTGTTTTAACGGCATTGCTACATTGAA
>VWYI01001373.1:0-10843 GCA_013399455.1 Anthoscopus minutus | reverse complement strand
ATTAGTACAGCAAAGTTTGTCAACATTATCCATATAGTATTCAATTTAATATTTGTGAAAAGCCAATAATATAATATGTACTTATATACTTTTGCATTACATAGGTTAAATGCATATTAATGAGAGTTATATCTATTCAAACATTTCTGTGGATTTACATGTTCTGGGAATTCTTTTGCTTGGTTTTAACTTTTGACTTGTTTGCATGCTATCTTGTAGATTAGATCAATATATTTTATTTCTTCTCGAGGCTCTATTCTGTTGTTTTGACACGACTTAATAACTGGAGAGTCTGTAGTGAATTTTTCTCCTGGTGTCCTGGATTTTGTCACTGTTATCACTCAGATAAGATAGTCCACAAATGTGAGAAACAACAGCTATTTCACACTATTATTTGAGTTAGTTACACAAATAAAAGCATTTTAACATTACATAGTCTTTATTTTAATATTATGCTAAGGCCTAAGATATATATTTATCACACTACTATTTATATAAGTTATAAGGTGTGTGTATATATAAGATGACAGATTATACTCTTCTAAAAAAGCAGTTAAAAGGAATTATAAATTTTACTACATTAGAATCTTTGTGATCAATAATAATTTGCACAAGTTAATACATAAATGTGAAATCACATAACTATATTTGTCATTTATAACACAATAGTTAATTGTTGCAGCGTGTTTTTATTCATTGTATTTGGTTCAATTACCCTCTGTATTGTTAAGTACCCCCCCTTATGTTGTTGGTTGCACTCTAAGTTGTATCATCCCCAATGTTGNGTTGTTGGTTGCACTCTAAGTTGTATCCTCCCCAATGTTGCCTCTCATTGTAACCCAACCCCTTATTCCAGCGCCTTCCCCTTCCATCATTGTAAACCCTGCCCCTTTACCCAGAAAGTTCCTTGTCTCCCCTCCCATTGGCTTGTCAATCCTCCCTTGTACTAGTCCCTTGTTCCAGAAAGTTCCTTGTCAATCCCCTGTTATTCGATGTCTTGTTGGTTTATGTGAACTGTTCCCTCCCTCTGTGTTCCCTTATCAGTGCCTCAGTTGCAATCCCCTCCATTTGCTTCTCCCTCCCGGATTCCCCATTGGTCAAAGAATTGCATCCTTCCCTTGAACCACCCCCAGATAAAATCCCGTGCACAGAGGTGCTCAGGGCTTCTCAGTGCCTGACTTTCGAGGATTAAACTTTTCCCTGGAACCCAAACTGAGAGCCTCCTCCTCAGTCCTTTACCTCCTCCTTGCGCTGACAGCTAGGAAGTGCTGTAGAGCAGCAGCTCTAAGGTTCAGTTCCTGACATCCAGATCGGGAGCTGTTCCCCACTCTCATGGTGACGTGGGAGAGAGCTAGCCAGGACTCCAACACCACATCAGGTAATAACTTCATCAGTATTCTTATCCTAAAACAATAATTGGTCATCTCTACTGAGGGCTACTGATTGGAATCCTTAATATTAAAATCAAGATGGGAAGGATAATGGGTTTCCAAGCAGCATAACTGGTGAGCATGACAGTCTCCATACCTTCTTGACTGAAACATAAGGGTCCGGTAACTTCTTGGAGAGATTTCTGTGGTTACACATTCCAAACACAGCAGTCCTGATATTTCTATACCTTACACTTCACAATTTTCTCCTTATAATCAATCATAGCTAACCCTTTAATATGATTTAATTGGTTATTTGATCAAAATATTCATAGCACACATGTTTAGGGATAAAACATTGTCCTTGTTTTAGCCAGGACATGGTTAAGTTTTGCAGTAGCCAGGCGGGGGAGTGGCCAGAGCCCAGAGGTTTTTCTATACCATCTCACATCATTGCTGGGGGTGGGAGGAAGGGACTCCCTTCTGAGGAGAGGGGATTCCTTTCAGTTGAGCAAGTATGGCAGACAGGGTGGTCAGGATAGGGTAGCAGTCACATGGGGTTGGGCTCTGCAGTGAGCATTTTTGCATGTGAATCACTCTTTTTCATACACTTTTGTTAATATTGTTGCTGTTGCTGTTTGTTTTCTTGTCTCATTGCCATTTCCAGTAAATCGTTCTTATCTCAACCCGTGATCTTTGCCTTTTGTGCCTCCAGTTCTCTTTCTGGCCACCTATGGGGGCAGAAAAGGGGGATGGGGAGGGAGTGAGCAGTAGTGGGGTTTGGAGAATCTTGGTGGGAGAACTAAATTGGGGAGTATCATTCCTAAACCATGACAAACATCTAAACAAAATTTGCCAGCATTAAGTCCCAATGTTACAAAGCAGGAAAAAAATAAAATTTATTATTGAGATTGACAAAGCACTTAAAAGGAAGTAAGCATCCAGTGCTTAGTGAGATGGTGAGATTTCAGTAATTTAATCTGACTTGATATATAAAACTGGAAAAATAGTTTGTTTGCCATCAGCTCTCTTGTATATGTTTTGACACGTGTCAATCTCATTCTTCTTCCTTCATCCCTTGCATGAATCTCTCCTGTAGTCTTGTCAGGTTTTTTGCCCCAGAATTTTTGCAATAGTGGTATTTTTAATCTGTTCAGTGTTGCTTTTTTCCTTCTCACCATTAGTACATGTCTTTCTAAATCTCTTTTCCTGTATATTTTGTTTCTGTTGTTTCTAAATTCTGTTGCTAGCTTCTAATATATCCTGTAAGTTTCTATACTTTCACCTTCTGTCATCTTCTGAGCTGCTTTGTCATTCTTAGCAACACTTTTGAAGTTTTCTATCCACTGCTAATACATTGCAAGAAGACATCTGATAGATGTGCATTTACCAGAAGGGGTGAGAGGAGTGTCTAAGAAAGTAAGTTTCCTGAAAGTTGGGAGTTGGATTTGAACCTCTTGGTAGCTCGGCAAATGGATTCCATACTTTCCCCTTACCACTGGGTGCACCAACGGTTGTATGTTAATATTGTTTTCTAAGTAATTTCTAGACTTGTATCTGCACTAAAGTCAAGAGCACAACTTATAAAAATATATTATTCACTTCCCACATACATTGCTGGGTGACTTACCCACTTATTTACCATTAAATCACTTCCATTTATGGCTTCAAAGATACCATTCACAGTGTGAGACAGATGTAAACCAATGCCACAGTGTGGATAGCCTGAAATAATAGCTGGGTGAGATTAGATATTTTTTCTATATATAAACTATACAGACATAAGCCCAAATAGAAACAAATTGCTAGTCAACAGTTTGATTATATAATGGTTTTTCAAAATCTAAAGGTAAGAGAAGCAACAGTTTTGCCAAGAAGATGCAGTTGTTAGAAGTATAATTTCACATTCTTGTTACAACTTGCAGAATTTGTGAAGATTCATCACCATAGGAAACTTTTAAAATGTAACTGGTAAGCTTGCCATAATGTTGCTAAGAAACTTCACTTTAACTACCCCATTAAATAGATGAATTATGGCATTGTGTACCTCCAAGGGTTTTCTAGTTGTTACACAAGCACTGAGGATATTAGTTTAGCTTCTCTTCCCTGTGTTTTATTACATTTTTGATAATTAAATATTATTCTTCCTCAAGTTCCTACCCCACTTTATCTATGCTAGTCAGTATTTAATGCATTTTTTTAGTTATACATACATGGTTATTCTATCATGCAATAGACATACTAAATCTAAAAGGAAGGTTTGAACAAAGGCATGGAATTTGCTGTGTAATGGTGCTTCCTGTAGAAAAACTGAAGATTAAGCAGTTGAGCTAAGGAAAATCAGAAAGGCAAGTGAGATTGCATTAAACAGTATACAGGATGCATTTCTTTCAAGTTTTTTGTTTTTCATGCAGTACTGAATATGCTTTTCAAATCTTTATAATTTTAACCCCATTTTCCATTTAGAAATTTTGAAAAATTTGCACAACTGTTTTTTGGTTTGATGATTTTGGGTTTTTAGCTGCCTCCTAATTTTGGTTTTGAGTCATGTGGAAATTATAAATTCAGAGAAGTAATTAGGGTAGGATTTGGATGGGGTAAGAAAAAGAACACAGTGCATCTTTCTTCTACACCTACTAATCTTTACCACACTTATTTTACTTTAGACTAAGATTAGATAATTCTGGAAACTGGTAAACGTGCCTCAACTTTTTGCATGTGATAAAGAGGTTCAGAGGTGCAAACATCCACAGAGGTTCTCTAAATGCAACCAGTACTTTACATTTAGCTTTGTTCACAGCTTGTGTTACTATAGTGGAAATTTATTCCATTTACTGTACTGGGTGTTCCTAAAGAGGATGCTCTTCCCAGTCTGGCAACTCTGATGTAGGAAAAATCCTGCTACTACTACTTTGACATTTTGCTTATGTGGAATTCAGAGATGATAAAATTATATGTATTTTTCAAAAGTGCATAAAAACCCCCTTGCCTTTCAGAGCTTATTGTTTTCTAGCACATGGTCAAAATTACTGCTTGTTTTGGGTAGTCTCATCAGTCAGTATAGTTTTTAGCAAAAAGAAAACTAACAGAACTCCCCCATCAAACCCCAACAATAACTCAGTAAGGGTAGCTCCATCCAATTTCAGAAGAAACAGGTCCCAAAGAACAGAAGTATAATAAATGGAATTAACCAAATCTTATGACTTAAGGCTACTTAATCAGATTGTTTTGCAGTTTTTTGACTTGAACTGTCAGTATGACAGGTAGTTGTAGAGAACAATAAGGTCTCCCTTGAGCCTCCTTTTCTCCAAATTAAAAAATCCTAGTTCCCTCAGGTACTTCTCATAAAACTTGTGCTCTAGGTCCTTCAGTTGGCCTCGGCCTATCAATCCAGTCTGCCCAGACCCCTCTGTAGAACCTTTCTACCTTCAAGCAAATTAGCACTCCACCCCAATTTGATGCCATCTGCAAACATACTGAGGGTGCATCCAATCCCCTCATCCAGACCACTGATAAATATATTAAACATGACTGGTCCCAGTACTGAGCCCTGGGCAACACCACTTGTGACCATCTTCCAACTGGGTTTAACTCCATTCACCACAACTCTTTGAGTCCAGTCTCTCAGCCAGTTTTTTTACTCAGTGAAGATTATACCCATCCAAGCCATGAGCAGGCAGTTTCTCCAAGACAATGATGTGAGCAATGAGATCAAAGGGTTTACTAAAATCTACGTAGACAATATCCACAGCCTTTCTTTAGTGTTCTTAGGTGCTTTCTAATGCATTGACAACCCTTGTGTCTTTGCTGCTGCATGGATCTCTATCCCTTACTCTCACGATCTGCTCATACGAGTGGAGGTCGTGATGGTTCATTTTCCCGATTTCAGAGTGCAAAAGGACACACAGCAAATGGGACTGTCAGTTTAATCACAGCAGTGCATTTTTATTGAATGCTAACAACAATTATGCAATAGAAAAAGGAGAAGAGAGATGCAAAGAAAATTAAGCAGAGGAGAGAGAGAGAGAGAAGAGGGTATAGCTACCAACGGAGAGACGAAGTCCTCGTGGTCCAGCCAACAGATCTGTCTTCCTTCTGTGAGGGTGCACCAAAGTGGCTTCAGAAAGTTAAGTTTTTATAGTCTTTCTCCAGAGCGAGTGGCATCAGGATGAGGGGGAGGCTTTTGGGATAAGACCCATTGCTCCATGTTTGGTACATCCGCCGGACACGGCACATTGCGATGTGTCAGCCTGGCATCACTGTGAGATATGTGCAGGAGTACAGTACAGTCTGTCCTTGGGCAAGCATCTGCTCCCACTGGGCTAAAACCAGAGTTGGGGTTTTCAGGGTCTTAGCCTCTGTCCTTGTGACGGTTGTGGGGCAGATAAGGGAAATTTCAGACTGTCTCTTACACCTATCTCCACTGAAATGGCTAAGGTTCTGTGCACATTAATACAGGGACATTTCAAATGTACTCCAGAGTACTCAACATATGTGGAGCAGACTGAAGGACCTCGCTAGCACACTGTCCCTCAAACACTGGCATGCTGATCCAGGCTTAGCTATAGCAAGCCTGATTTTACCCCTTTACCTCTTCAAATATAGTTTAAAGCTCTTACAATGAGCCCTGCTAACTCTTGCACAAATATTCTTTCCCCTTTTGAGAAAGATGTATCCCATTTGATACAAGCAGGCCTAGAGTCATACAGACTGACCTGTGATTAAAAACCCAAAATTCTCCTTGTGACATCAGTTATGAAGCCAGGTATCAATCATCTGGCTCTTCCTGTTTCTTTCCTCATCATTCCCTCCAACTGGAAGGACAAAGGAAAACATAGGACCTTTCATTCCCCACAAGAGAGTCTGCTATGACAATAACCTGCCTTTTTTTCTTTATGTAAGTGGTTTGGATATGGTGCATAGGCTGACTTAACCTTGACAACATTTCCAACATAGATAGACCATCATCCTCATCATTGTTTGATTCCACTTGCAGACCCTCATACCTATTGTACAAGGAAACCTGAGAAGGTGAGGTAGTCACCAAGGAGATGCTTCTGCTGTGTCAGGCAGGAACTTGTTGCCACCACTCCCATCCCTTAAGTCACTGCATTCTGCCAGGTGGAGAAAGCATAGGGAATCCTCCATATCATGTGTCCTGTCTGCCAGACAAGACTATCCCAGGGAAGGTAGGGTGCTGTTCCAGTAGTTGATCTCCTTAGACTCCCTGATGCTGTTTAACTTACTTACCTCTTCCCTGTAATCTCCTGAACAAACTTTCTGTTAAATGGTAAACCTAATTTCTTGGATTTTCTTCCTTCTTTCTTCCCCTGTACTCTGCATATAGATTAAGAAAAGGTCTAATTGCTGACGGTGTTGTAAAAAGTCATCTTTACTAGTCTTAGATTTATTAGTGTGAATAATCAGCTCTATTTCAACAAATTTATTTTATGTGTAGAAATTTTTCTTGGAGGCTTTCTAGTGTGATGCCAGTCATATTCTTTCTCTTAAGCAGTGCATTTCAGAGGTAGTATATCCCCCAAGAATTTGTCCTGTGTTCACAAGGACTTCCAGCAGGATTTTGTCTAAGCGTGGGGTTTATTAACATGCCAGTGAATATTAATTTAGTATCTCCCTCCACCGATACCCTGAGTTTGGGAAGTACTGGGCAGTATTCCTAAATGAAACAATCTTATTCTTGGCCTTGGAAAGGAAAAGGAGTCTTAGAAATAGATGAAGGCTATAGCTATCTACCTTTGCCCATCCCTTAGTGCTTTCTCTTGATTAATTGGACTATATACTAAATTGAGTTGAGAGTTACAGAAATTCATAGACTCATAGAATGCTTTGGATTGGAAGAGACATGTAAAGATCATCTGGTTCCACTGCCCTGGGAGCTGGGTATCCTAAGGACAACTGGTTTTGATATTAAAGACTGAGGTAAAGAAGGCATTAAGTACCTCTGCCTTTTCCTCATCCCCTGACACTATGCTATTCTTTGCATCCAGCAAAGGATGGAGACTCTCCTTAGCCATCAAGATGGTATCCCTTCCCCGAAGTGTATCAACTACACCATTTAACATGATGTCATCTGTAAACTTGCTGAAAGTGCACTCAATCCTACTATGTCATTAATAAAGGTATTGAACACTAAAGGTCCCAATATGGACCCTTGAGGGACACCACTTATTACAGGTCTGCCTTTGGACATTAACCCACTACCTTTTGTGAAACCATGTCAGCTCTCTCTAATCGTCTGTCTTCCATGTTTTTTGACAACATCTTCCAGGATGATCTCTTCCATGATCTTCCTGGGCGCAGAGATAACGCTGACTGGTTGGTTGTTCATCTGATTGAATTCATCCCAAGAAAATGCTAATATATCATGTGACTATTTCCAACAGAAATGTGACCTCAAAGATACTGAAAAATAGTAATTCATGGATGGAGGTGGGTGTTTGTTTGAAGTGTCTGCCCCACTTTTATGTTGAAAATATTTCAAAAGTTCATTTATTGAAAGTAAATTCAGATATGTTTCAATGGCCAATCTTCATTAGATGGCATAATTATGGACTTTAATTAAAGCTGTCAGGAAAATGAATTCACAAACAACAGAGGTTTATGTCCAAAAAGGAGATAGAGGAGTCCTGTAACTTTATTTGAATAAAGGGAGAGGCCATGGAGCATTTCCCCTGGGGTCTCTCAAATTGTTAGAGGATGCAACCTTGTTTTTATGCTAATTTTCCAGCCTAATTTCTCTCTCTCTTTCCCCCTTGGCTGAGATACTTGAGAGGTACAGACTTCCCGAATCACTTAATACAAACTCCCTTCTAATGTAGAACCCTTTCCCCCCTTTTTCTTTTCCTTGTGTCAATCAGTGGAATTCTTATGGAATTTACGGTTCCTCCCATTGTTTCTTTCATCTCTCAGTGTGGGAACCCAGGATAGAGGGAATATTTCTCTGCCTGTCCTGAGGATTCCTGACCCTCAAGAAAGCACTCCTTTCAACCTCTGTCCATGGAGAAAGCTTCCAAAGCTTTCTGAGGGGTTGGAAACAACTCAAGTGTGAATTAGATAGTAGTGTAGTTAGTAGCTATTGCTTAACGGAAAATGTATACTTTAGGTTTTATATACTATGGATGTAAGTGAGGGTTCAAGATGGAGGATTGTGGGCNGCTTAACGGAAAATGTATACTTTAGGTTTTATATACTATGGATGTAAGTGAGGGTTCAAGATGGAGGATTGTGGGCGTTACCTCAGTTTCCCCTCTTCTCCTTCACTTACTCCATTTTCTGTAGTGTCAAAAGCACAATCTTATTAGATAGAGTTTGCCGCAGTGCCACGTTACGTGAATAGATTGATAACTAGTTATTGGTAGAAAAGTAATAACAATATGCATTTAGAATATGTAGTGTTAAATAATTGGATTGTTTGTTTTGTATATAAGGGGACATTTTATCTCCTTGAGGGCAGAATTGCCTCGTATTTGTAAAAGAGCAGAGCCTGTACCATCCATGGCTCAGAACTTATCATAAGATACAATAAACAATCCCTGAAGAGCAAAAAGAAGTTCTTCTGCTTCATTCATAAAACAAAAGAAGAACTCAGAGGGTTGGTCTAGTTAGGCCACCCTACATGTTGAGTATAACCCGACATCTCAGTATCTAGCTTCATTTACCAGTGGACCCACAGTTTGTAAAGACAAACCTCCCTCATTCCTTTCAATCCCTCCTCTTTTATTTTCTCAATAATTGTCTTTACAAACTTTAGCTATCGACTTAATTTTTTTGTTCCTGGGTCTTTTTTTGGTTTTGCAATTATTTTCAGTGACATTAATTTCTGTCCTTTTGTAAGCATTTCTGGATCTGTAGGCATGGCTACTACCTGCATCCCTTTGATCACATGTTGAATAAGTTGCACAATGCAAGGGATCATGTATGGTAAAAAGATGAGAGTTGCTAGAGCACATAAAAGGAAAAAAAAACCATTTGTTTAACTCATAGTCCACCAGGTAACCATGAAAACATGTCCCATTCCCATCTGGTACATGACCTAACTTTCATATTCCCTTTGTTATTTGTTTCACCACTTTTCCATTGTCATCTATTTGTAAACAACACTTCGAATCATTTTATTTTCCACACACTCCCCCCTCTTCTGCTAATAGATAATCTAATACTCTCTGATATTGAAATATTGCATTTCTCATCTGAGTGGACTGGTCAGCAAGGTGGTCAAGAGCTGTAGCTGTCTGGTTGGTTATTATTTCAAAGACAGCTTGTAACCTAATTATCCGATTTAAATCATAAATGGGTTTTTTTGCACCTGATATTAATTCATTAGGATTCCAAGTGGATGGTCTGTAGTGTTGTATGATTTGCTCACGTGGCTATTCATCTTTTCCTCACTTTTGGGTACTCCCTCCAACCAGGCATGAATCCATTGACTGCTTTTCTCTAATTAGATCATCATACACCTTGATTCCTAACTGATTTCCCTGAAGTTGTGGTAGTGAAAAGAACAACAGTCTAATATACCCTATATAACTCTATAGCACCCATGGCCAGTCTTCAGATGTTCCTGGCCCTCCGCAGACACAAGAATTGCTAAGGTTAAAGGTTTTTGCTACTTCTTCTCCTAGGACTAAAAAAAACTATTCTCCCACCTCTGGCCCAAACTTAACTGACAACATAAAGGTAAAATTATTAAGGAAAACTTGCTAATGGTGTAATCTAATCTCCTAATTTAATTCTCACATTGTCTTCTGCACCACCTGTGGCAAGTGAAGGCACAGAAACAGCTTAACATATAAAAAGCAATGGCAGTGAGGATCAGCCCCCCAGTGACTGGAGATGCAAAAGGAGGGATGCCCACACAGACAATTTCAGCAGCCTGTGGGTAGGCACACAAGACTTCCCCCGATGTCGACGCACTGGCTACTGCGCCGGTGCATTCCTGCAGTGTCAGTCATGGCCTCCTGTCCTTCTCCAGCTGAGACGTCCAAATCTCCAGGCCCTCAGCCACCTTGACCCAAGTGTCCTTGACCCACGGTCCACCCGTGTTCAGCTGTTTTGATGTCTGTTTCTGTGGTCAGTAACACTTGAAATGGGCCATGCCACTTTGCCACCAGTGGTACTTCTTTCTACTCCTTAACTGAGACCCAGTCTCCTGCATGGATGTTATGAATAGCAAAGTCCAAAGGCAGGGTCAGTGCCAGCTGAGCTTCCTGCCAGAGAGACAGGAGACAGTATCCTGGCCACATATTATTTTAAATATACATCACTAATTTCCACCCCTCCCTCATTTTGGGATATCCAACTGGGACAGACAAAAGACTCTCTAACAGTTGACGTTAGAAAGTGTATGTTTATTATGGCCAGACAGTGCATGGGATATTTCCCTAATATGCACTGCAAAATTCACAGGTAGTTACAAAGCCTTTCATTCACAAGTGTTGAATACCCAAAGTACA
>VWYI01001372.1:0-11462 GCA_013399455.1 Anthoscopus minutus | reverse complement strand
TGTGTCTTTTGCACTCTGAGATTGGGAAAGCAAGCACTCACGACCCCTGCTCGTGCAAGCAGATCGTGACATTAAACTGGCGTCACTGACAGGATTTCTGCTAGACAGAGGGCCTGCAGGTTCTGTGTAGTCTGTGACAGGGGAAGGATATTTAGCTCCAACCGCACCTAGCATGCCACTTCAAGTGAGCGGTGTGTAGAAAACAAGGGGGTGACGCGNCCTGCAGGTTCTGTGTAGTCTGTGACAGGGGAAGGATATTTAGCTCCAACCGCACCTAGCATGCCACTTCAAGTGAGCGGTGTGTAGAAAACAAGGGGGTGACCCGAATTTCCCACAGACTGCATGCACCTAAGTGAAAAAGCACCTCCATTTATTTTCAAGACTCTGTCTCCAGAAATTCACAAAGGATCTCCTGTTGGAGAAGCTAAGATTGAGAAACTCTATAAGTATGAATGCTCAGCAAAAGACTCTTAAAATATGAAACTCATAGTCAAAGTAGAGATGAAAGTTAGCTTTGAGACTCAGGATACTGAGTCAGTTACTCTATAACCTAAGAACAATAGCCTAGCCAGCTAAAAGAGAATCCTCTGAGCTAAACAAAACCCTTTTGCTGATAAAGAATCCAAAGGTCTAAGTAGAAATAAAAGTCAGTTTTGCCACTTATGTTGATTGGCAAAAGCCTGGCCAGGCAAGGAAGAATCTGAGGCGTGTGAATTCAGATAGGATAACAGAGTCACTCCTATAGGCTGTATGTAAAACCCCTTGGGTTTTGTGTTATATGTTGGTTGGTTAGTGCAAACTAGAATATTCATTATAGAAAGAGATATAATGTATTGAAGAAGAACCTAGCTCTCAATTCTCCACTCTCTTGACTCTCCTTACTCTCGTAATTCTTCACTCTCTTACCTGTCTTCATCTCTTAATTCTTCCCTCTTTTGCTGGCCCTCTCTGGCCTTCTCCTTTCTCTCTTCTCCCTCCTATCACCCCTCTCCCTTCCCTCATGGCATCTTCACTCTGTCTCACTCTATCTCTGAGCACGTTTTAGGCTGAGACCTGCAGCCTTAAACAGAGCCCCGTCCCTGTTAACAATGAACCCTCTTTCCCCTGAGCTGCCTGGCATGGTTAGAGACCCTGAGGAATTCATACTAACAACTACTGCTACAATTTCCTGTGCAAAAGGTGGGACTGTTTTGTTGATATTAATTGTTAGCTGAAATTTAACTGATGTTGTTGCTGATGTTGAATTGCTGTGCTGATGAAATTTAACTGATTGTTGTGAAATCTTTCCATTTTCTGTCGCATAATTGTTGTTAGCACTCAATAAAAGTGTACAGCTGCGATTAATCTGAAAGTTCCTTTTGCGTTGTGTCTTTTGCACTCTGAGATCGGGAAAATGAACCATCACAACCCCAGCTCATGTGAAAGGATCGTGACAACACCCTGCTCCAGGGAGGATGTCAGGCAAATGGGGGACCCTCATGAAAGGAAGAACAGGAAAGTGTCTTTACAAACAGATGCTGGTAATCTCATTAGACATAGGGCCAGGGATGTGCACATAAGGAAACAAGAGGAGAAGCCGGTACATTCAGAAAATGTATTAGTTGATGAAACAGACTGCCACTCAGCCAAGGTACTGCTAAATTCATTAACTTCCAGAAGAACAAAGACTTAACAGAGCCATGAATATTATGACTGTTATAAATGAAACAGCTGAATTAAAATTATAAAAGGAATCTATTTATTATAATAATAAATTTGTGAAAAAGCCACGGAAACATGAGGTTAGAACTAGAATATATTAATCATAGAAATTAGAAGGTATTGAATAGTAATAGGCATATAAAATAATGAATATTGCTTAGAGCCACATCCTTAGGTTACGTGAGAATATACCGTATCCTGGCCTATGGGAAAGGAAGAGACTACGTGCCAGACAGCAAGAAGAGGCCTGATAAGGAGGAAGAATGTATATAGAAAACAGGATACAGGGTGTAAAGATAACTGAAAAAATGGAGCTACTTATGTTCTGAGAACAAATGGATCCTGACCCCTGGCTTGGACCGTGGCCAAGGAATCAATGGGCATGTACAAAGCAGCGGGGTTGAAAAGTCAGCCCGAAGAAGACCATTCTTACCTCATCCCTTTTACGACCCCCAAAGCCTGGGATGACCACCAGAGACAGCTGCACAGGCGCCGAAGACTGATAAGCTGATTAGCATATAGAGCGGAGAGGGAGGGGAGCCAGGAAATGACCCATGGTGAAACTTAATGCATATGTGACATTCCAGGAGATAAAAGAACACGTGTGTAAGCAAGGGACAAGCATGTATTTGTGGAAATGTCCCACATGCGTCCGGCTGAATAAACATACCTACTTTAAAACTCACTCTGTTTTGAGTTTTAGAGTCTATCTCTGCATGTCACCACCACTAAAAGAAATAGTGCCGAGCCTGGGATGGACACAGTAAACAGAACGTGTGTTTTTTTCATTTTACAAGTCCTCTTCTGTTCACAAACTTTGGTTTTCCAAAGCGGTTTTTTATACAGTTTTTCTGCCCTTAGGCTGTTCTGAGGTTGCTCCACTTCTTTAGACTTTGAAACACATTCCTGGTTGTCATCGCCTTCTCCCGGTCAGGCTGAAAAGTTTTCTGATAAGATGAGAAATCTTTGATACAATTTTTGGGAAGTCGGTATTTAGATTCGAATGTCTTGACAACTCCCTTATCTTATTGTGGTTCTTGATCAGGTGTTGATGGTGATCATTGGTCTGGGCCATCTCCTCCAGAAACTGTTCTCCACCTATTCTTCAAATGTAAATGAAGCTCTTCTTCAGCCTTGGTTTTTGTGTTGAAATTCCTGGAAATCCTTTTGCTATTACAAGTTATGTTTCAATTTCCCACATGTTACAATTTTTAGATATAAGAAATTTTAAGTTATTAAACCAAACACCTAAATTATAGTTTATTTCCACGAATTATATATATATATATATATGTATTACAATTCCCTCCCCTTTTATGTGAACCGATTAATTCGTGCTTATTCTATCCAGTCTTAAAATTCTCCATGGAAACTATTCTCAACTTCTATTTTCTAATTGTAAACGTCTATTATATCTTTCTTTTATAATTGTCCTATGCTGCTTCCCATGTTGAGGTATGATATTTCTCACTGTTTTTCCTTTTTATTTGGGTTTTAAATTTTGCTAGCACTTTAGCTGCTTTACTCTCTTTTTTTCTTTTTTCTAATTTCATAAGTTTGGAAGCTGGTTTTGACTTTCCTGCTGTAAGTTCGGGGTCTGTTGGCAGGGCTGCCACTTGCATGCCCTGGACAACAGAATGTATCGGACGGATCAAACATGGTGTAAGGCAGGGCAGAAACATAACTCTGGCTGCAGAGCATAACACAAAGACGCTCAGCTTTTTCCACTATGCTTTGTCAAATAGTTGATCTCACTGTGATGCTTGGAGAATTGAATTCTACTTTTGTACAGGCACACAGGCTACCTTTTTAATTTCTGCAGTGAGCCCTTTGTTTCTCTATAGTCATCTATTTCAATGCAGCATTCTGATTTATTGAATTTTCTGCAGACTTCCCCTTCTTCTGCCAGTAGATAATCTAATGCTATTTTATTTTGATATACAAAAGCCCGCATTTGGGAGTGCTGCCAGGCTAGTAATTTGAGAGCATCAGAGGTGTGGTTTGACACTATTTCTACTACAGCCTGTAACCTTATTAGTCTGTTTAGCATATAAATTGGTGGTCTATATCTTCAGCTTTCATCCTGGGCCCAAGTGGTAGGACCACAATATGCAATGATTTTTTTGGCGGGCCATTTGTCCTCCCCCCATTTCTGGTTCTTGCTTGCATTTGGGAGTTCTCTCTTTAATTCTCTTTTATTTCTACTGAAAGTCTCATACAAAGGGGCTTCTAACAGGCTACTTTCTGACTGAGGTAGGGTAAAGAAAGAAGGTCGGATCATCCCCAAAGTGCAGGATCATTTCTATTTCTGCGGCAACTCACTGTAAGCATGTTTCCCGCATACCTAGTATATTCCGTTAGGAGCTTTCCACTTTTTATGCACAGTCTCAGGCTCTTTTCAATAATCTTTTAACCTTGGTATGGATTGGTAAGGGTTTGCTCCAGAACTGTTATGCCAGCACAGTCTGATTTTATTAATTTATTTACAACTTGTTTCATTTATTTGGCTCCAATATCTATTTGGTGTTTCAGGCTGCCATATTTTTGGTTTTTTAACTGAATTTACAGTCAGAGTGAATGTGCATGGAGTGTACCCCACAACTGTAGTGAATTATTTTCTTTTTTTGCTAATGCACAGAGACCTAATGACTCTTTTGTCCAGTATTCCCTCTTCAGGTCTTTGCATAATTTCTGAAATCTGAGTATGATCCCATTTAAGGAGTGTTTTGGAGTGAAAATCTCACCTTTCCAAGGCTATTTCTCTGCCGACCTGAGGCCCCCATACACCTAACAACTAATTAATCCCAGTTCAGTGGCAATTTCCTGAATCAAATTTATAAACAGGTTTTTGTTAGATGCAGAAAATTACAATTCATTGTATTGTTTTTCTATTTGTTCATACTGCTCACTTAGTGATTTTAACCGTTCTTGTTCTACTCCTTTTTTCCTTGCCTCCGATTCTTGCTTTTTCAAATTTTGTGCACTTTGCTGTATTTTACTTTTGGGATCTACCCTTTCCCCATTCCTTGAAAAGCAGAAAGTGCTGTCGAACTGAAAGCATACTTGTTTATCATTATTGTCTAGGGGATTGATAATTATCGGTTTTCTTCTGGCTGATAATTTCTTGTTACATTTTAGGTTTTCTCCCACTCAATATGTTCATCTCTCCATAACACACATTCTCAATTTGTCATTGTCATAACACCGTTTGTTAATCTCAAAAAATGCTACGAAGATTGATTCCATCTTAATTCCACCCAGACAGCACAGTTACATAGGTTGCATAGAGGAATAGTTGGAACTGACTTAAGATTTTGTTTATGGAGTATATGTACTGATTCTTTCCTTTCCCTGGGAGACATTTCTGACTGATTGTCCTTAGAAATCACATTTTGATTATAACATACCTGTTCTTTTCCCAATTGGCAAATCTTATAGTGGGTCTCATTGTAAATACGATGTCTGTTTTCTTTATTATTCTAGCATCCAAGTGGGACTTGATTTGTCCTCAGACATCGCTCACAGTCAGAGTCTTGGCTCAGTTGCTCAGTCCCGAGTTGGCTCCTTGAGGGCTGGCCAGACTGTCAAGGACCCTGCTAGCCTGAGGACTGTCAGGATTCCCCATAGATGTACTACTCTGCCTTTGCCTATGCCCACTGGGTTGCAACTAGTGGTGAGGTAAATTATCTTCTTGGAGGCAGTAGTAGTCTTCACGGGTCTTATGACTGGTCCTGGCTGCATACCGCCTTTTAAAGGCACCCCACCTGGATACTTTGACTGCGTCAGCATTGCAGGGAGTCTTGCTTAATTTTCGGCACTTGATTTCTAAAGGTTGTGCCTTCAAATCTAATTTTCCCCGCACTCCATTGATAAAGAAATTATACTAATCTGCCAAATCAAGCTCTATTAAGCCAAATCGCTCAGTGAGATATAAGAAATGATGAGTCAAAGTCTGTTCTTCTTCTAAGCAATTAGTGCACAACCCATTAGGCTGACGCTCACTCCTACAATGTGTAATGTAGGTTTGAGTACAATAACCTCATTTAAAATAAACACATGGAAAACATGGACATTCAGGTACAATACATTCTGTTTTGGTGTCCGTTATGTGGCTTGTTGGTGCGGCTTTAGTTTTAAATTTCTTGGAGAAGAAGTCACCTTCCAATCTGGTCTTTCCGCACAATGTTCCACTTTCTTTGCTATGGTTGTGTGTGTCCAACCTCTCTCAGCAGTCTGGATGCCTGTATCTGTGGTTAAAAGAACAAGGAAGAGACTTTCCCAGTGAGGAGTTAAAGGAGCTTCTTTTTAGGTTTTTATTAGCACTTTGTTTCTGGGCTGTATCTCGTGTGTCCCAAATCTCAAAGGGGTGCTTTGCGTTATCAATCCGCATTGTTGAAACTCTTGCAAATTCTTGTTTATTATTATTAAGTATGGTTGCATCTGGCTATTTTCTATTTTTGGGTGTCCTATTGGCATCCCATGAGCATAAGGCATACCAGAGAGCATTTCAAATGGCGATAATCTGGTTTTCGAGTGAGGCATAGTCTAAATATTTAGTAGAGCTAGGGGAAGGCATCTTACTTAGGACATTTTTGTTTCCAGCATCGGTTTAGATAATTGTGTTTTTAATGTCTAGTTCATCTTTTCCACACTTCCCAAACTCTGGGGGTGCCAAGTGGTGTGATAATCTCACCAGGTCTCCAAAGCCTCTGCTAATTGCCTAATGATTTTTGAGGTAAAATTAGTTCCCTGATCTGAGTCTATATGACTCATGATCCCATACTGTGGTGTGATCTCTCTCACTAATATTTTTGTAACTGTTTGAGCTGTTGCCTGAGTACTGGGAACAGCTTCCATCCATTGAGTCAGTTGGTCTACTATTACTAAGACGTACTTGTATCTTTCTGCCTTTGGTAGTTCGTTGAAATTCATTTGGATTCTTTAGAATGGGCGGTGAGCTAAAGGATGCCCTCCCCATGGGTTTTTACGGGTTTGTGTTTGGTTTACTTTTTGACATATCATGCATCTTTGTACTTCTTGTTTTGCTAATTCATTATTTCTTTGCATCCCAAAAATTTTAAAAATTGTTCTGCCAGAGCTTGAGTTTCCTAGTGTGTTTGTTGATGTAGCCTGTTCAATATTTTTCTGGCATATATTTTTGACAACAATTCCCTGCCATCAGGTAATTTTGATTTTCCTTTCTTCTATTCCTCCCCCTACTTTTTTAAACTCAATTTCCCCTTTAGAGAGGTTCGAAGGATATTCTTGTGTTTCCCCTCTTTCAATGTTCAGGGAACTTACTATCAGTAGTGCTGCCCATTTGGCTTCTTTGTCTGCTAAATTGTTTCCTCTGGTTCTAAACTGCATACCTACTTGATGTCCTCTGACATGTACTAATGCAATTGTTTCGGGCCCCCTTATAGATGCTAAAATTTGTTTTATTAACTCCTTATGCACCCATCCCTTTCCACGAGTGCTAATTAGTCCCCATTCTTCCCAAATTTTTCCAAATGTGTGTATTACCCTGAATGAATATTTTGAATCTGTAAAAATCGTCCCTTTCTTTCTTTTTAACCTTCTCAGAGCACGCAATACAGCATACAACTCACAAGCCTGTGCTGACCAGCTTGCACTTAGGAGACTTGATTCTATTACTTCCCCTATTTTCCTATCTACTATCACATATCCTGACTTCCTTTATCCTTTAACTATCCTCGCAGAGCCATCTACAAACCATTTTTCTCTTTCCTCTAATTCCTCCTCTTCCAAGTCCAGCTTTATCTTTGTCTGAAGTTTTACTATTTCTGCACATTCATAAGTAGGTCCCTCTAAGCCCTCCCCAAACAAAAATTGTACTGGATTCTTTGCTGAAGTTGTTTGCAATTCCAGCTCTGGAGAGTGGATTAAAATAGCTTTGTATTTTAGCAACCTCGCGTCCGTGAGCCACTTATCTGCTTTTTGTTGTAAAATGCTCCTTAACGTTGTGTGGTGTGTAGACTACTAATGACGCTCTAAACGTAATCTTCCTAGCTTCTTCTACTAGCAGTACCACTGCTACAATCACCTGAAGGCAAGTGGGCCACCCCCTGCTGACAGGGTCCAGAAGCTTTGACACATATCCTATTGGTTTCTTTTCCCCAGCCCAATCTTGAGTTATTACCCCGTGGGCTGTATGATTCCTAATGTCTATAAATAGTTGGAACGGTCTTTTTACGTCAGGAAGATTCAATATGGGCACCGCTGTGAGTGCCTCTTTTAGTTCTTTTAATTTTTTGTCATCTTGTTCCATCCATTTTAGCCTGTCTGTTATCAATTTCTCATATAGAAACTTCACCTTTTCGCTATATCACTCTATCCATTGCCTGCAGTATCCCAACAGCCCTAAGAGCTGTCTAGCCTCTCTTTGTCTGCGGTGGAGGTAGAGATAATACCTGTTGTTCTTCTTGTGTCCAACTTCTTTTTTCCTTGGGTGACCCAGTGTCCTAGATACTTAACCTCTGGTTCAGTAAACTGTAATTTAGCCTTTGAAGCCTTCAAACCTTTATTTCTTAGAAAGTTCAATAATTTTATAGTACTTGCCTGAACATCTCCCTCATTTTAACCAGCTATTAGGAGATAATCCATGTATTGCAGTAACTTTGTTCTTTCTTTCGGTACATATTCACTTAATAATTGTTCCACGGCCTGACCAAATAAATTTGGTCAATCAGCAAAACCCTGTGGTAAGGATGTCCACTTGAATTGCTGTTTTCTGTTTGTTTCTGGGTCTTCCCACTGAAAGGCAAAGTAACAGCTAAAGGGCACACTTAAAAAGCGTCCTTTAAGTCTATAACACTGTACTAAATGTCCTCCAGAGAGACCCGGTTCAAACATGTATGTGGATTTGCTACTACTGAAAACCATGTTTTTGTTCTCTCTTTTATAACTCTTAAATCTTGGACAAGCCTAAAACTCCCATCCGTTTTCTTTACAGCCAGTATCGTGGTGTTATGTCTCGACATGCATGGTTTCAACGTTCCTTTTTCCACAAGCTCCTCTATTACAGGCTTTAAACCTTGTCTCCCTTCCAGGGGTATGGGGTATTGTTTTATTCTAAAAGGATCTTTTGGTCTCTCTATTTCTATGACAATAGGTTCCTTCTCCAGTCTTCCAGGTTCCCCTTCTTTAGTATGCCACACCTTTTGGTTTATTTTCTCTTCATCTTCCACAGTCAGTTTATATAAACTCACTATCAATTGTGACTCTTTTGCTATCAGATTTATTCTGAGGGCTACCATCAGATCCTGTCCTAATAGGTTGTAATCTGCTTCCTCTGCCAGCAACATGTTCTCTAAACATATTTTAATATTGGATTCTATTTTTATGTTCTTAATAACTGGTACTTTAAATTGTTCCCCTTTTGCTCTTATCACTAATACTGTGTCTTTGCTTTTTATACATCTTGATGGTAACTTCTGAACCATACTTCTCTCTGCTCCTGAACCTACCAAAAATAACCACTCCTCCTTTTGGGGTCCTATTTTTAATTTTATCAAGGGCTCTTTTGCTGTTTTTGACCCCAAGATTAAGAAGCCCTGACACCTCTAATATTCCTGAAAGATTCTACTATCTTTTATTCTCTTTCAGCAATCCTTTTTGAAGTGCTCCCAGTCCCCAGAGTAGCAACATTCCAGGGCATCTCTTTGCCTGACACCAGTTCTCCTTAATGGGGATGATTGCCTTTCTCGAGTGTCTTTCCTTATCGGTCTTACAGGATCCCGAGTCTGTTCTTTTTTTTGTACTTCTCTAACGGCTGCTACTAATACTTTAGTCGGTATTTTTTGTTTCTCCTCCTCCCTCCTTATATAGACTTTCTACGCTTCTCTCAGCAGTTCTTGTAATCTCCTTTCTTGCCAATTTTCTATCTTTTCCAATTTTCTACGTATGTCCTCTCAAGATTTTGCCACAAACTGAGTTTTTAATAGGACCTCCCCTATCAGAGAACTAGGGTCCATCCCGGAGTACATCTGTAAGCTCCTTCGCAGACGATCTAACTATTCCATGGGGGTTTCCTCCTTCCCCTGGCATTCTCCGAATACCCTGCTTATGTTTTGTCCCCTTGGTACTGCTTCTCTTATACCTTGTATTACAATATTCCTTAAATCTACCATGTGCCCCCTCCCCCTTCCCCTCTGGGTGTCCCATCCTGGGTTTTGACGTGGCCACTTCTGATCTCCTGGTGTGCCTTGTGGGTTTCAGTGTTCCCATTCCCGCATCCTAGCCTGTCTAATCATTTCTCTCTCCTTGTTGTTAAATAGGGACCTCAGTCTGGCACTAATGTCCTCAAATGTGTATATGCTGGTCTCCAAAAATCTGTCAAGTCTATCTGAAACACCCCATGGGTTCTCCATTAGTTTTCCCATTTCCTTCTTAAAAGCTCTTATGTCTCCAGTGTTTATAGGTATGTTTACATAACGAATAATTACTGACGCAGTCGGTACTTCCCTTAAGGGAAGTATGTTATGCTTATTCTCCTCACACTCGTCATCTTCTTCCGATATCCTTTTTAATTTCCGCTGCGATCTCCTTATGGGAGAGGTATATGCAGCCTTTAAAGGTCATGAGGGATGTGAGGGCTGGATCGGTGGTCCGGTCTTTATGAAAAAGGAGGCTGGGTCTGTCTCAGGTGTGTATGAGAGGTCCAGCAGGTGAGTGGTATGGGTGGGTAAGTGGGGAGGAGCAGGAACTTTTCCCAAAGGCGGCTCGAACCCTGGAGTCTGCACACTAGTCTGCAAAGGCACGGTCTCAGGTAAGGGAGCTGATGCTGCCAGTTGCGAGACCTGAGCGGGGGGCAATTGGGGTAAGGGTCCCTGAGGAGGTAATGAGGACGCCCCTGTCTGTGGTAGGGGTTTCAGACAGGGTGAGGAAAGGTTATCCAAGGACTCCCAGGGTTCTCCTCTGTTTTGTCTTCTTGTTAATCGGATATAATTTCACCTCTGCACTTTCTCGTAACTCCGTGTACTCTTTCTTCTCATAGTCCCATGGACTCTTATTGTTCACATATGTATTTAAGGCACGGCACATCCATTTCTCAAATGTGCCAAACGTAGGCTAGATTAAATGACTCCTAATTTCCTTCCCTCCCCCGATCTCAATGCAATAGTGGACTATTTTTCTTAGGATTTTTTTTCTCTTTCACTACCCTCCTCCCAGTGTTCAAGCATTAGTCCCAAAGGACTGTTTCTGGGGATTTTTGGTATATTTTTTTCTGTTTTCTCTTTGGATTTTTCTTGTGGTTTCTCCTGGATCTTACTCTTCTTTTGACTCATTCTTACAAGGGTATTCTCATACCTTTTCGTTCTGTGTTTTGGTTCTTTTTAAGTTACCTGTGCGCGTATCTGAATTTAAAACCCATACCGTACTATGTTTAATTCCTTTAAATTTTACCAGGCTACTCTCCCTGCTGCAGGGGACCGACCTGTGGGATTTTACCTGGAAACTTGGCTCTCTGTTTTCCTTTTGTTCTGGATCTTACCTGATCCCCGGGCTAGAAGGTTTACTAGTTTCCTGGGCTCTTAGGAACATACCCTTCCCTTTAGCCCACCCGTGACTGAACCCAAAACTCCCTGCGTTGCACGAATAGTGAGTTTTGTACTTTTTGCCACTCGCTTCCCCTTTGCCCAACTCCTTCCTTTGTGGGACAGGAGAACTGTGGTCGCAGGGTCCACACTCATTTCGCAAGTAGATCATATGTCACACACACACACACATTTGGTCACCCC